>JAODAL010008381.1:0-118105 GCA_025379985.1 Phyllomedusa bahiana | reverse complement strand
ACCTCCGTTCCCCCGACATCCCAGCCCTGCAGCCCGCTAAAACCCCGCCGATCCACACCCCTCCCCAGCCGGCTCACCCCCGATCCAACCCCTGCACCCGCTCACCCGCCAAACCCCCACAGCCCTGCAGCCAAACCCCTAACCCCCCAGCCGTTAATTCCACACCCCTTTCCAGCCGCTCCCCCCGCCGACCCACAGCCTGCAGCCCCTCGCTCACCCCCGATCCAAGCCCTGCAGCCCGCCCCACCCGCCGAAAAACCCTCATCCAGCCCCCCTGCAGCCAGGGCTCCCCCCCCCTACCACCACCCCCGGGAAAAAAAAAAAAAAAAAGGCAGCCACGCCACCCCCCAAAATCAAACGGGCTCGGCGGGGCCCGTGGGGGGGCCCCGGGGAATCCCCGGGGCCCCCTCCCCCGACCCCGTTTGGGCCCCCGGGAGGCAGTCCCGGGGTCGTTTCCTGGGGCCCGTCCCGGCATCCGGTCACTGAAACGCCCGGGACCTGGGTCCCGAGCCCCTCAAGAGGGGGCCCGGTACCGGGGATTAAAAGTCCCCGACTCCGGGGCTGCCGTTGTCAGCGGGCAGGCCACAGCGCTGCCTCCGCTGCTCCCCGGGAAAGGCTAAGACATTGGGGCTTCAGGCTCCCGGGGGCCCGGGGCCCCCTATTTCCTAAAGTAGGCGGCGGGTTGACAAAACTTACCGCCCCCCTATCCCGGGCGGAAATTGGGAGGGGGCCGGAGGGGGAGCCGGACCCAAGGAAAGGGGGGCCTGTTTTTTTGTTTGTTTGTGTTTTTTTTTTTTGCCTACGGGGGCCCTGCTTATAAAAGGGGGGCCCTGACAAAAAAGGGGCCGGGGCTTAAAAAAGGGGTCCGGGCAAATAAAAAGGGGGTGGGGGTTTCAAAGGGGTCCTGACAAAAAGGGGGGCCCTGGCAATAAAAGGGGGGGTCCTGGCTAATAAAGGGGGTCCTGGCTAAAAAGGGGGGCCCTACTAAAAGGGGGGCCCTGGCTTATAAAAGGGGGGCCCGGGCAAAAATTAAAAAAGGGGGCCCCTAAATACACAGGGGGGCCTCTGCTATCAAAAAGGGGCCCCTGGCTATTCTAACTGGGGCCCGGGCTGCCTGGGGGGCCCCTAAAATACCCCCCAAAAAAAGTAGCAAAAGGGGGGGAGGGCCCTGATTTTTCCCTGCACCCTACTAAAGGAGGGCCCCAAACTCCCTTTATACTACCAAAGGGGGGCCCCCAAAACCTGCTGTATACTATCTAAAAGAACCCTAACTGCCTGTATACTACCTAAAAAAACCCCTAACTGCCTGTAAAACCTAAAAGAGGCCACAAAAACCCCCCTGTATTCTCCTAAAGCAGACCCCAAACTGTTTTGTAAAAACAACCTAAAGGGGGCCCCCAACTCCTGTATACTCTTCAAGGAAGCCCAACTGCCTGTATACTACATAAAGGGGGTCCCTAACTGCTTGAAACCCCCTTCTCCTCTCTCCCCCCTTTTTCAGCCCCCTCACAAAAAACCCGTCCCCAAGATTTTCCCCCGTGCTTCCCAAACCTTCCTGGAACTCCCTCCCCCAAAAACACATCAACTCTCCCCTTTTTAAACCACTTAAAAAAGGCAACCTAACCCCCCTTTTTCTTCAGGCTTGCCTATAACCTTCACAAAAACTTTTCATTTCCTTCCCCCAAACAAAAAATGTTACCCCTCCCCTCCTGTTTTCTTTCCCCCCCTTGTAGATTGTAAACCCCTCCGGTAGGGTCCTCTCTCCCTCTGTCGTGCCTTTTTCTTATCCCTTTTTTCCGTACTCTTTTGATTTTAGTAATGTAAAAAAACCCCCAAATGTACAGCCCCCTAAAAAAGGGCGCTTTAAAATAAAAAAAAATTAATAATAAAAATTTAAACAAAAAAAATTATAAAGGGGCCCCTAACACCACATTTACCTAACGGGGAAACCACCTACCACAGCCAAACAAATTGGGACTCCCCAACACCACCACACCTACCTAACTTACCTATCTATTTTCCAAAAGGGGCCCGCTCATATCCCGGGGGGCATTACCTACCCACCCAGGGCTGGGACCCCCCAAACCCCCGGGGGATGGTCTACCAAACTAGCCACGAGATCTACCTCCCAAAAATGCCTATCTATTCCCGGGGGGTCTTGCCATTTGCCTCCCTCCTAGGTTTTTGCCTACCTCCCGGTAAATAATTGAGAGGCAGCACCCCATTTTGTAGCATTATCCCCAGGGGTTTTCTCTCCCCCCCTCCAACCCTGGATACGGCCTCTAATTATGGCTTTCCCCCGCCTCCCCCCCGGGGTGTTTGTACAAGTGGGAATAGGTAAAAGAGGGGGAAAATTGGGGTTTCAAATATTTTGTGTAATTTCTGCGGAATTGTGGGGCCGACAATCATCATGGCGGGTGGGGAAAACGGATGAGAAGAAAAGGAATAAGAGCAATCAGAGAGAAGAGAACAAAACCAAAGATAAGACATCTCCGGTGAGCCCCTGATTTCGGGGTTTTTTTTTATTGTAATGTGATGGGACCTGACGGTGTCGGACTACATGGGGTCTCCATATAGCAGTGTTGTGGGTTATAACCTGGGTGTCTCACCCTATGGGGTCCTTTATGGCGGTTTTTGTAGGTTATACCAAGCTGGTCGATCACTATGGGTTTTATATGGGTTTGTAGGTTATACCTGGGGTTCTACTCATGTGGTCTCTATATGGTGGGTTTTGGTTTATCCCTGAGTGGTTTTGCCCACTAGTGGTTTATTTTTGGGTTTGTATTAAAACCGGCGGGGTGTTATACAAAGGGGCTCTTTTGGGTGTTGTGGGTTTACGACGGGTTTGGGAACACAGGTCCCCTTTTGGGGGGAAACCTCCCCCTGGTGGGTCCTTTTTCCTTGTTGTGTTTATTTTAAAAGTGGGGGGGCCCCAAGGGAAAGGGGGGGGATATTGAGGGGGATGGAGGGGATATTGTTTTTTGGAGGGTATTTATGTGGGTAGGGAGAAAAGGGGAAAGGGGGTGGGGGAAATTGTTGTGGGGGAGGGGTTTATTTTGGGTGGGGGGGGAAGAATGTGGGGGGGATATTGTTTTGGGGGTGGGGGGGGTATTGTAGTTGGTGGGGGGATATGTAGTGGGTGAGGAAATTTATGGGTGGGGGGGAATTGTAGGGGGGGGGGGGATATTTAGGGGGGGAGGGGGAATTGTTTGGGGTGGGGGGGGATATGTATGGGTGGGGGGGGAATTTATGGGGTGGAGGGGATATTGATGGGGGGTGGAGGGGAAATTGTAGCGGGTGGAGGGGATATTGTATGTGGGTGGGGTGGGGATTTTGTTTTGGGGTTTGGGGGGGGATATTGATGGGGTGGGGGGGATATTGTATGGGGTGGGGGGGGAATTTTGAAAGGGGTGGGGGGGATATTGTAGGGGGTGGGGGGGTATTGTTTGGGTGGAGGGGGATTTTTGTATTGGGTGGGGGGAAAATTGAGTGGGGGGAGGGGATATTGAGGGGAGGGGAATTGTATGTGGGGGGGATTTTTAAAAGGGGGTGGGGGGGGATATTGAGTGGGGGGAGGGGTATTTATTGGTGGAGGGGATATTGTATTGGGGGGAGGGGGTATTGATTGGGTGGGGGGAAATGTAGGGGGTGGAGGGAATTTGTATTGGGGGAGGGGGGATATTGTTTGGGGGTGGGGGGGGATATTGTATGGGTGGAGGGGATTTTGTATGTGGGGGGAGGGGGATATTGTATGTGGGTGGGGGGGGATAGTGAAGGGGGGGTAGGGGAATGATTGGGGGGGGGGGATATTGTATTGGGGGGAAAGGGGGAAATTGTTGTGGGGGGGAAATGTATTTTGGGGGGGATTTTGTTGTGGGGAAAGGGGATAATTTGTATGGGGAGGGGATATGATGGGGTGGAGGGTATTGTATGGGGGGGGAGGGGATATTGAAATGGGTGGGGGGGATTTTGTTTGGGGTGGGGGGGGATATTGTATGTGGGTAGGGATTTTTGTATGGGGGTGGGGGGGGTATTTAGGGGGGGGGGATATGGAAGCTATTTAACCCGTGCTAAAAATTTTAAAAGGGGACAATGTTGATACTTTGTATCACAAATACATTCTTTTTTGCACACGTATTATGTGGTAAAATGGGCCTTTACCGAGGGGCCCGGGGAAATTTTTTTCATGTCTAGGGGGGGCCCCCCAGACCAACTCCCCTGGGGGCCCCAGACCCCCCATGACACGGGAAACCCACAGCCCTGCAGCCACCTCCCCCGCCACCCACACCCTGCGCCCCCCTACCCGCGATCCACAGCCCTGCAGCCCCGCTCACCCGGCACCCCCAAGCCCTGCGCCACGGTCACCCTGATCCACACCCTGCAGCCTCGCTCACCCGGTGATCCACACCCCTGCAGCCACGGTCCCCCCCGATTTCCACAGCCCTCACCTCGCCACCCCGATCCCACCCTGCACCAGGGTCCCCCCCGATCCACAGCCCTGCAGCCACGCTCACCCCCGATCCACAGCCCTGCAGCCACGTCACCCGCCGATCCACACCTGAAACCTCGCTCACCCGCCGATCCCACCCTGCAGCCACGCCCCCACCGATCCACACCCTGCACCTCGCTCACCACCCCCGCCCCCAACCATCCCCCCCTGCACCACCCACCTTAAACCTCACTGTGACTGGCTTTCGGATCGCTTTCACCCGGGCAAACTACCCACAGGTGGGCGTTTTTGGACGGGTGCCAAAAGCGCCCCCCCATTATTCTTAGGGTTTTTTTGCGTAAACTAAGAAAAATGGACACTCAAATTTTAAAAGGGGACCAAAAAAAAGCGAGTGCAGGAGAGCCCCAAAAGCCATCAGAAAATCCCTGGAAAAACGGGCGTGCGCTTTTGCCATTGAAAGCAAGTTAATACCTGACAATTTTTAGATCCGTTTTGGGGGTCTGCTTTCTTGCGCAAAACGGATCCAAAAGCGGATCAGCAAAAAGTTTTGTGGAACAACCCCAAATCACTGCTGAATGCCAACCCCTGGTTGGGCATTATATCCTTCCCCCAGCAAATTTGACAAACAGGCAAATAAATAAAAAAAAAAAGAAACCCAATCAATATGTGCATTGAACAAAAAAAAATTTATAATCTTTGGACCTGCGGGGTTTAAACCCGGGAACCCATTTGAAGCAAATCGTAACCCCCAGCTAAACTGTAGCTACTCAACCCTCAATAAACAACCCTTTTTTTTACTAAAGGGGAGTAAACGGGGGAAGTAGGTGTGTTGCCTGGCTGGGGCACATGAATGAAATTCAAAATATCACAATCCCCCATTTGACACACAAATACAGGGTAAAAAAGGGGGTAAATGATTCATGGCAAAACCCTTTAAATTTTTTGGGAAAATTCATGGCTTTTAATCTCCATACATCTTTTTTAGTGCCCTGCCATTACCATTTAAGCTTCATCTAAGCCTCCCAACCCACCAAACTCCATTCTGTGTGAAAGGGGCAAAAACTCTAAAAAAAGCTTTCAGAGAGGAAACTTGCTTGCTTAAAATTCCTAGTCGTTTCAAGCCCTTTTAATGTTTTGGATGGGAAAATTACTTACTTTATTTGAAAAATCAGAAAGAAACTAGGATTTCTCCTCCAGACTCACACAGATTAGGCATTGTTTTTTCAGTGGACTAATATTGGGTGCCGCTGGAAATGCGCGATAGTGAGCTGCTATGTAAGTAAAATCCACAGAGCTTTTTCAAGCTATTTTTCTGATGGATTAATCCCCATACATTGGGGATTTACATTGCGGGGAAATATCAGAGCATTTTAAGAAGAATTCAAAACCCCACCTAAGTCCTAACAAAATACTCCCCTTTTGGACATCCTTTGAATCCCTTTCATTTATCTGACACAAAAAGAAATACTTTTATTTCCCGACTTTTCCCCAAGACAAACCCGTACTGCCTACACACAAGACCATAAGTTTGTTATATAACACAGCAAGGGTTTTTCTGGTAAATTTTCCTAAAAAAATTTTTAATTATTCTGTCATTAAACAAAGTTATTTCACTTGTTCACACTTCTTGGGGATTTCTGGAAGCTTTTTTGGGGCTTTTTTACACAAAAAAATGTGGACTGAAGTGAAATTCTTTTTAAAAAAATGCCAGAATCCCCCAAAAGACCACTTTTAAAGGGGGTGTGTCATCAAAAAGTATTTTTGTTAGCCACATTTTTATGTTGAAACACTTTTTTTAAAAATTTTTTGGGTTTTTTTTTTCATTTTTAAAATCCTTTCAATATTTTTTAAAAATTCTTAAAGGGGGTTTTTTCACCATTTATCATTTACCTTGTCCTGTTTTCGGTTTCCTTTAAATTAAGGGGGTTGGGTTACGGCTTCCAAGGTGCATAAAGAGGGTTTCTGTAGCTAAGCAAGCATGATTTGCCGCTATCAGAAAGATCAAACAGGTCTGTAGTATAGGACCCGGGAGCTGAGCGGCCCCTACAAGGGGGAATCTAAAAAGGGAGGCACGTTTTAAAGGACATAATTGCAAAATGACTTGTTTTTTTAAGACTTTAATATAAAAAACAATCCTTGTAGGAGACAAAAACCTTTAAGCCTCGTTTTACTTTGGTCACCCCAAGCCCAAAATATCGTCACTTTTGTTCTGTAAAAAGAATTTTCAGTTGTCTGCTCATTTCAGCCAAAGAGGGTCAAACTGAAAGAGACACCCTGAGAAAAAATAACACGGGTCCAACAGTCACAAGAGGAGATGTTCAGTTCACCCTTTCACCTCCCCGAAAACTGATTTTTTCCCCGGTCCAAGCATGACTAAAAACTCTCCTATAGAAGTAATGGACTTTAATCTCCTATGTGCATGAAGCACGTGAAAACATCTTTGAGCTGTTTTAAACAGTGCAAACAAGGCCTTAGTGGGCCCAAAATGAAAACTGCAAAAACTTAAAGGGTTTTTCTATGCAGATTCCTCTCACCCAGTCCTGTTTTTTTTGGTTTCACTTTGAATTCAGGGGGGGTGTTTACTGGCTTTTACTTGGTGCAGTAGAAGCAGGTCTGAATATAGCAACCGTGCTGGCAGCCATAAAAATCAAAAGGGGCGTACTAAGACCTTTAGGACTGATTCAGCCCACACAAATGTAACTAGGGAAAAGGTTGACCTGTTTAATGGGGCATAATATTTGCAAAGTGACTTGTTTTTTTGATGATTTTTTAACATAAAAAAGCAATCCTTTTTGGGAGTGAGACAATCCCTTTAAGAATTATTAAAAAAATATTAAAAAAGATTGAAAAATTAAAAAAAAAACAAAAAAAATTCCCAAAATGTTTTTAACTAAAAATGGGACTTAAAAAATGACTAATTTTTTGATAACACATTCCCTTAAAGTTCCCAAGTTCATCAAAAACGTTGCAAAATCTATTTTTAAACAGTGCACGGCTGTATAAAAAAAAAAAAAAATAATTCCCATCTTTCAGTCACTGCGTTCCAAAACCGAAGAGGAGGTAGTGTCCCCCGCTCCTTTTACTATATGTGGGGGTTTGAATAACACAGCCAATCAGTGGCTTCAGCGGGGCACATGACATCACGTTCACGCACCCTTCACTTCCCAAAACAGCACTTAAGGTGAGGACTGACCACTGAAAGCATGATGCTAAGAGTCATGCTGCTGCAAAAAGGGGTTTAAGCAGAGACGGGGAACAACCGTCAGCACCTCATGCGGAAAACGTGGGTGCCTGGTGAGTATAAAGATTATTTAATTTTATAAAACCTTTGGGTACTTTAGTTTTTTTTTGTAATTTAATTAATCAACCCCAAACCCCCTTTAAGCCATATTTTAATTGAAAAAAACCTACAAAAAAGTTTTTTATTTTATAAATCTGATAAAAAGGGTTTTCTGCAATAAAACTTAATTATAAAATTTTTTTTAATAAAAATTGTTTAAAAACTTACATAGTTGAGTACAAAAAAAAATCTTACTTGTTTGTAATCGATATTTAAATATAAAAAATTTTGTGTTTTATTAGAAACCAGAGGAGAAAGAAGATGAATATGAGATTTCTGTGTATGATAAGACGGCACCAGCTACTGTACTCTGGAATACTAAAAGACGCACTGAAGACTTTAAATTATTATATGAGCTCCTATGCCAGGTAACTATTTTTTTATTTCTTACCAGCAAACACATGATTTTTGTACTATTATTCTCTCTGTTTATGTCGTTATGAATTGTTTCCTCATTGTTATGTACCACTGGAGCAGTACGCCTATAGGAGCTCATTTGCATGACTAGATAATATGAACAACTCATGTATAACTATATAATTTAAAATATAAGTAGTTACATTTTAGGCAATGTAGAAAAGTAGAAAAATTAGATCTAACTGCATCAAATATTAAACTTTCCTAGGAAATCTGTGTGCTAACCAGTATGGATGCCATCTGAGGTTGCCACCTTTTCCATAAAAAAAACAGACCAGCAACAAAGGGGCATGGCTTGGGGATGTGGGTTAACCTTTTCCATAAAAAAAAAACAGACCAGCAATAAAAGGGCATGGCTTGGGGATGTGGCTTAATACGCCATTGGTGACTTGAATGAATGAATTGTAAAGTAACTGTTGCACGGGAGATTTACCAACTTTTCCAGGTGCCCAGGAGGACTCCCCATTTTCTAGGAGTATGCTGGACATTTCAAGGGGGGTTAGCAAGTATGCATAATACTCCTTATTGTCCTTTCAAAGTAATAACTTCCCTGTGACCTCACAAATAATCCCACTCTGCCCTTCAGATTAAGTAGTATTACCCCCTCATCAGTATATAAATCTATGTATATACATCCTTTAAATAAATATATATATATATATATATATACATAAATAAATAAATATTGAGGCGATCAGCTCAAGTGGGGACTCCAGTATAATCCATAAAGAGGCTTTATTTCTATGCAAACCGAATAAACAACTAAGCAAGCTTTATTACAGCAAAAAAAAGAAAACATATACAGTCCATGTACAACAAAACTAACTCGACTCACAGTCACTTAGGTGATTCGTGGGTTCTTTCCCCACCAGCATTAGGGGAATGTGGCAATCGCAGGCTATATGCCATAGCAGGTATATCAAACCTTGCCCACAGTCAAACACACTTCAGATTGTGAACCACACCCCAGCTCAACTAAGCCTCCTGGTTTATATAAGCCAGGCATAATCTGGCCTGTAACATGGGAGTAGCCACCACACCCAGCTCTTAGACTACTTCAGTAACAAGCCGGCCTGGATCAGCTGCTTATCAGCAGCTATGCTACTATTTACAAAGTGTCAGTACCCTAAGATTACTGACAAAAGACTATCAACCTGACTTCACCGAGGCCAGGCACCGCTGTAACACGTGTCGGCAATCCACCTTGTGCCTTTTCACAATAAATATATAGGTATGTATATAGCTATACACTAATGAGAGGTGATACTATTTTAGCTGAAGGGCATAGGGGGATTATTTGTGAGGTCCAAAGAGAGGCTAAATATATTTGCACTTTTTCTTATACATAAACTCCAATACTATAAACTCCAGTAACAGCACAGGGCTTTCTCCCAGCAGGAAATATTCACCTCATAAATTGTATGTTCTTCTTGTATTCTGCTTTTCAGCATCCAATGTACTGAAAAACACTTCGGGGGACATGTATGAATACTGTATTGGACTTTCTTTGATGCCCAAATCAAGCAATCAGAGTCCCCTTTCATTTTTTCAGAGCACTATATGAATGAAAGGGGAGCTCTGATTGGTTACATAGTTACATAGTTTGTAAGGCCAAAAAAAGACAGATGTCCATCCTGTTCAGCCTATTGTGCTAAAGTGTTGATCCAGAGGAAGGCAAAAACCCCCATGAGGTAGGAACAAAATTTTCCTCATTTAGGGAAAAAATTCCTTCCTGAACTCCAAACTGGCAATCAGAATAAATTTTCTGGATCAACGACCCTTTTTCCGAATCTAGTTGCTATAGGCAACAAAGAAAGTCTTAGACCTAGATAGTTTTCAAATATGTCCCCTTTTGTCTTTTTCAGCCATTGTAGCTCCTCAGGTAGTTTGCTATTGTTCTCGTGACATTAGCCACCTACATATAGGTACTGTTCTTTTTTTCATGCCGCTAGTCTGGTTTCTAATGTGACCAGTGGGAGGGAGTGTATGGACATGGACAGAAGCAATCTCCTGCAGCTTCCTATCACAGTGTACACGCATGCAGCATCTTCCTTACAGTGCGATGAGCTGCCTCCTGCCGACCCTGACTTCGTCCCCTGTCTCCTCCTCTTCAAAGTCTGTTCTTGATGAAACTGTACAGGGGAGGAGGAATCCTCCAATTCTACTTTCAGAAGGCAATGTTATAGACGTTCTTTAAAGTCTATATTAAAGGCATTGTCATGGGTGCCCCTGCGACCCTCGCTCCGGGTTGTGGGCTCATCCATGCCTCTGCTGCGACCGGCGCCGCGACCCGCATATTGGGCCGCGGGCACACTCACAGCTCCATCCCGGCATCTGGCTATTCACCTATCCTCGTTCCCGATGTCAACGCTGACCGGCGATCATCCCCGCTCCCTAGGGGCCGCGCACTGGCCCTGTTAAATTTAAGGGGCAGCACACCAGTGATTTGTCATCATTGGACACTAACCCTATTTAACCCTGCCCTTCCTGCCGTTCCTTGCCGGATCCATAGTGCCTTCTGTTCCATTACTATTCCGTGTACTGTGTACCATACCTGTTGTACCCGTCCCTCGACCACAAACCTTATTCAGCAGTCCTAACCTTCCTGCCTGTCCCCGACTACGAGCCAGCCTACTATTTTTGTACTACGCCACACCTCGGCTGCCACTGCAGGCAAGTCACACCAAGGGTAGCAACCTGGAGGTTCCCACTTGCACCCCAAAGTCCAACCTCTCTTTGCAGCGGGCTCTGGTGAAAACCAGTGGCCCCCTTAGGCTATGTTCAAAACCATGTATTGTACGCTTGGGTTTTGGGAGCTTGCTCAAAATATGGGGCATACCCCCGCAGCGCGGAGGAAGGGGGGGGGGGGGGGGGGCGGCCTATTTATATTCATACTCGAGCTGCATATTTGACGCAAGTAATTGACATGTCACGTATCTCCCCGCGCGTACAATACAATGATTTTACGAGCGAAGGGAGGCGTAATCCATAGTTCTCTTGAAAATTATGGAAAACCAAATTTTTGTAAAATGGGTCTTAGAAATGGAGATTTACTAATATGAGTATCAAATGCCCTATCTTCATATGATGCATGTTTTTTATTTTTTTTAATTTTGTTTTTTTGTATTACGGAGCCTGTAAAGCATTGCGCAAGGCTGAAAGCTTTTTGTTTTATCGGCCAATTGATTGTGGGATCACTCGTGGCGGGGGTTTTCCGCCAGGAAATTGTTGACCGATACACTTTGGGCCTGATATGGCTTCGTATGATTAACGCTTGAGATAGTAGTATGGTGTTTTTTTTTTTGGTGAGTATTTTCCCCAATGTCAATTTGTTTTTTTTAACTTACACATTTTCACTTTTTGATTATAAAATTATCTTATTTTTGATTACACTTGATTATATCCACGTTTAAAAATTTTTTTGTTTTGCTTATGACTGTTTTTTAAATTTAAATGTATTGTAACTTTAAATTAAAAGTTTTAATATATATTGTAAAATTGACATTATTTTTTTTTTTTGAAATTAAACACTTTTTTTGGGTTAATCCCCCTTATCACAAATGTCACTGTTGAGAAAGCCCATGGGGGAGCGAAACGCTGCAGGTACATGGGTAAAAAAACCCTTTTGAACTTTTTGAAAATTTTGGGAGTGCTGTGGAGTTTTTTTTCCCTGTTAAAAGTGGTCTTGGTCTGGACTGCTCCGCTGGCACCCACCTTGCTAAGTATTTTTTTTTTTTGGTCTGCATTTTTTTTTTAAAATAAAAATTTTGTAATTATTTTTTTCCCTTCAAAATACCCTATTTTAATAAAGTTTACAAACCAAGGACCTCCCAATGATTCTGACAGACAATTTTTCCACTCAATTGACACAACCCCTGATGACTTCATAAAGGTTAGTATGTGGAATATGTTCAATATAAATACACTTTTTATTAAGTCAAATAAAAAAACAACAAATTATAAATCCTTAGTTGTGATAGTGTTAAGAATACCCGAAGCCCAAAATACTGTCATGTATTTTAAAATAGCATAATAACCCATCACTATGTGGGGTGTTAGTCATTTATAATAGTATTTATTATGTTACTAATAATTTGCCTATAAAGATAACTTATTTGATTGAATATCCTCTCTAATCAAAGACTTAAGTTCTTGGGCCGTGATGCAAAACATGGCGACTCCACCAAAATGTGCCTTTTATATTGTTGATGACCTCTGGAGTGCTACAGAGTTTTACTCTTACAAGGGTTGTCTCGCTACAAATGACATATGACTTTCAACATTTGCTATGGGAGAACAAAAAATAAGACACTTTGTCCAAATGTATTGCTCAGTGTGTTCATCTGGTTTTTGTTAAGAGATACAAGTGAATTTATGACCCTCCCTGGCTTTTTCCAGTTGCCCACAGTAACCGAAACCTTAGTAAGACAATATTCTCCTCCCTGCATCATGTTTGTTCTTTGAGATGTGATGCACGTGAGTGATGTCAATTCACACAGGTCTTGGCAGCCTCTGTGTGCTCGGGCAGTAAAAAGCTTTGAGTATGTAAATAAAACAGCACTTTAGTTAGGCTTTTGTTTGAGGACTCAGATTAAATGACCTTCTATGTGATGCAGCTTTCACAGAAAGCTTACTTGAGATAATTAGCACTGAAAACAGACAGTTGTAATAGACGCCACAGAGCTAGTCTTGCTCTCGCGTCAAATTAGTCAAGTCTGAACAGGAAGTGACAGAGTATTGATCATTATGAATTCCTTATAGAAATCTGTAGGAGACAACCTCCTTTAAGAGTGGTGATCAATTGGCAACACACCAGGATGAATGTATGTTGACCTGATCGCGTAAAATTGTCTATGACATAGTATACTGTGTCCAGGTTTGGGTGAGACATTGATTAGATGAAATATTGCAGTTATTAAGGTGCGGTTTACGAATTCTGAAGCAGATATTTTTGTGAGGCTGGCGACTGACACAAGTGGTAGAATAGTAAAACTAGTAAAACAGAAAAAGAAACTAAGATGCAAAAGTAGGAAAAATGAGTTGATAAAGTCTAAAAAAAAACAGCAGCAATAGGCAAAAATCAACACAAATGAATTAATACATTCATGTGTTGGTGAGTTGGAAATTCCTAAGAAGGTTTTATAGTGATTTTCTCACCCATGCTGTTTCACCAAGCCACTGTCAGCTTCGATTCACGAGACTTTGATGCCTTTTCTCTGGTAATCAACATTAGGAACAAATAGGCTGATTTGATGGAAATCTGTCTTTTTTTGCCTTATCAACATGAGTCGTAACTTTTGTGTTAAATTTCCTGTTGGGCTTAGGCACTGAGTAGTTCTATAGCAGTAACTGGCATATCTGCTCTGCTAATTCCAAGCTGAGCCTGATGGTGACAAGAGTGCAAGGGGTTTGTAATCTGTAGTGCACAAGGTTACAGAACTTTAACGGGTTAAAGCTCGTCAGTAAGCTCCTGTTTTTCAAGGTACAGATATAGCAGGGAATGAGTCTTTATCCCAACAACAACTTCAGCCTGTAAGAGCAAAGAGAGGGGACTGGTAACTAGGGAAACATGCAAAAGCAGGAGATAAGATCTACTCCTAACTCTGAAGAGATTTAAGAAATCAGAACAGCAGTGTACTGGGTAATATTCTTTATTTACCCTTGCTTACATCTTAAAAGCCAGTCAATGAAACAAGAACACCCATTTAAGGAAGATTAGTTTAGAAGCTGAAGGTGCACAGGTATAGTTCAGTAGTGCGACGTGATAATCGAAGTCAAACTGAAGAATGGGGGTCGCGGAAAATAGTAAATGTGAAACGAGGCAAGAAATGTGTTCAAAGAGAAAGACTGACTGAGCCTGAAGATGTTCAGAAAGGGCAATATCTCTCCTTGGAAAGAGGCACCATGTAGATGTGTGAAGATATAAGATTACCTTTTGCACTTCACAGGTATTTGCATATAACAAGGCACTATGGGGAGAGAAATGAACACTCTAGCTCCCTCTGTTAGATGTAAGCATCCTTAATTTCATTTGGACTCAGATTGGATTCTTGGAAAAGCGTAGATAGAGATGTCATGCCAAGCTAGTAATTGTTCTGTCATCTGCCAGTAAGACTGTTTTCGGGGTATTTACCCCGTCTCAGTCGCAGAGAAAGAAGCTTGGAGTATGTAAATGAAACTACACTTGTGGAGAGACAAAAGAATAGTAGAGCTGGTGTCAGTTGTGGCTGTTGTAAAGGATGGAAAATAAAAGAAGGGAATGGAGGTATAATTGTAAATCCAGATTATGGTGCTAGGATACTACCTACTGCCAGGTCTGGCATTAGGACTCAAATCATCAAGCATGCTGTTCTTTACCTTGCTATATAGCAACATGGCCTTTTTTTCATAGATTTATCTTGAAAATTATATTTTGTTGCTTTTCATTTTTGCAAATGCAAAATATTTATATATAGTTTTTTTTTTATTTTCCTCTATGTTAGATGCTGTTGAATTTCTGGTCGGAAAGAAGAGAACACCAAGAAGAGGTGATAGCTGTGTTTTCTGACTTACAACCATTTAATGTTAGTGAACTTCTGTGGTGTGTGGTAGATGGAGTTGTGTGTGTTCTTAACAGTGATGTATCAATAGTAATATCATGTTATGTGAAGGAACCTAAGAGCAGAGTACAGTCAGAGCACTCCATGGACCGACTTTCTAATTGTTTTAAAAATGTTTAACTTTTTTAAGTATTTAATTTTTTTTTTTTAAATATATTTCAATTCACAAAATGAAGAGATGAACAGTATGAGGTAGGCAAACATTGGTAAGATGTTACAGAATGGCTAGAAATGATCATACAGTCAGAGAAATACATTGCAAAAAGATGCTAAACAGTATCACAACAGAGTCATTAAATACATAATACATAAAACATCCATTATAAAATGCAGAGAAAAATATCAAATGTAACCTTCAGCCAGGGCAGATGTATTCCTTTTGTATCCAAAAATGGAAAACTGTTGTGTGCAGCAGACATAAATAATTTATGTGATTGACCCTTGAGAGATGCTATTATTTTTTCAAAAGTGTAATTAGTGCTCATAATATCAATGATCGTCACACTTGGTGTGAGGAATGGTGGTGATTCCATTTCCTTGCTAGTGCAAATTCTCTGAAAGCGGCGCATGTTCACTGGCGGATTTGGCCACCGGCGGTTTGGAACGAGGTTTTCGGAGCAAGTTTCCGCGCTCAAAACCTGTGTCCACCAAACTCGCTCCTCAAACGCCCCCAGTTCATGACATTGGTTCCTATGGAATAAATCGCTATTGTTAGTTCAAGCACGGACTTGGGTTTTGGCCTTCGTACCTTGCATGCGCCGTGCTTTCGTGGAAGTTATCCTCGTCAATTCTTGGACATAGCGAAGTCGTTCAGCAGCAGTGGCACACCGCCGCTGGTATCGGCGGGCGGATTTCTCGGCCGTTGGTGCTTCCAGCGCGGTTGTGTGCTGCGGTGAGGCGCAGGTGTTTTGTCCCTGCACTATATTAAGTTGCTAAATGGGTGAACAAAACCTCGCCGCAAAACCACACCCAAAACCACGCCCTTAACCACGCCGAGACGCGCCCGGGCCACGCGATTAAATCTATTTAGGAAAGGATCGTAAAAGATCACGGAAAGGGGGAGGTGTCTGGTTCTATATGTAAAATACCTGTCCTTGAGTAGCCACACTGCGAGGAAGTATGATAGGTGTACAGGTAATGAACATGTGGAATCTCATTATGGGTCTAATATACTTTGGGAGGTAACAATAACCCATTATATTACTATTTGGGGTCCTGCTTAGGCCCCAAGTATAAACAGATCCCATGGAAAGATGTACTATCCTCAGGCAAATAGATGAGGCTGCTAAATCAGAATGAGGTTAATTATGATGGGCGACTTTAACTATCCAGACATCAATTGGGAATCTGAAATTGTAGCTCTCATAAAGGAAAAAGGTTTCTTGTCAATAACTAATGATAATTACCTTTTGCCAAAACTGTGCAGGAACCGACTAGGAGAAAGGGCCCTTCTGAGAACACTACAATTAACTAATAGACCTTGACAGAGTACCAGAAGGTTCAGGGTGAGGGGCACTAGGGATTAGTGACATAATATAATAAATTTCAGTTTATCCTTTCAATAGAGTTTTTTTTGTCAGAGCCACAAAAAACACTGAATTTTAGGGTAAGGCATATATTTATTATGTCTTAGGGAGGCCCTCACTATAACACGTTTAATTGACTGGGTCAATCGTGTTCTAGAAATAATGCGAGAATAACTAATAATAAATGGGAGATTTGAAGAAAACATCTAGGCTACCACTGCGAGAGGTACATGACATTTATTGGTAATAAAAAAATTAGAAAACAGGAAAACCAATGTGGATCAACAGGGATGGTAAAAAGAGGACTAATACACAATACAAAAAAGAAAGCGTTTCACTACTAACAACAGGAGGGAAGTGACAGAGGGTCATTAATGAAAGCTATAGAGGGAAAAATAAAGTGTGTAAAATGTAAAGATAAGGAAGCAAAGCTGGAGACGGAAAACGACATATTGCTATAGACAGTGTAAAACTACCCCAAAATATTTTTTAACTATTATGATACATAATATGTTAAAAAATTAAAACGGAAAATGTTGGCCCTTTGAGAAAAATTTACTGGGGAGAGACTGTAGAGGGCGAGATGAGAAAAAAGCAACGGTATTAAACACTTTTTTCTCCACTGTATTTAACGAAGAGGATGACCTTCCTGGTTGAAACAGAGAGATGTAGTAAACTCTCAACTTAAAAGTTTTCTATGTTCTAAGACCCTAGGAAGAGTGCAGCTCGTCTTAGGATGAATTAAATAGACAAATCCCCAGTCCAAGATACGGCATACACCAACGTGTCCTAAGAGAGTTAAGTGATGTCATAGATTCGGCCCCATCATTCTTAATATTAATGGATGTCTAACTAACGAGGTTCTGTCCAAGGATTGGCGCATAGCAAATGTCGGTGCCATATTTTCGCAAAAAGGGGTCAAATGAAGTGATACAGGAAATACTTTAGGCCTAGTTAAGCTATAACACGTACGCCGTTGTACGTAAAATGTTTGAGTTTTTCAGAGATGCTTCATCCTGGAGTATCTCACTGAAAATTAAGACTGATACGGCGTATCCAGCACGGGTGTCAGGAAGGGACTCAGGGTCCTTTTAGACTGTATCTCATCAGCTACTTATGAGGAAGGTCGCGAGTGTACGATACTGGATCGGGGTGACGGCACTGGATGTCAGAGATATTCTAGATTTTTCTAATGCATTTCGATACGGGCTCCAACATTAAAAGAGGTTGGTAAATAAAATGAGAATGCTTGGATCTGGGGAAAAATGTGTGCGCAAGTGCGGTAAGTAACTGGCTAACTGGATCGAATAACAAATAGTG
This sequence comes from Phyllomedusa bahiana, assembly GCA_025379985.1. Lineage (NCBI taxonomy): Eukaryota > Metazoa > Chordata > Amphibia > Anura > Hylidae > Phyllomedusa > Phyllomedusa bahiana. The sequence continues at coordinate 100,453 of JAODAL010008381.1, read as the reverse complement.
GTAGTAATTAACGGTACATACTAAGGACTGGTTCGCTCAGTTACTTGTGGGTACACACACATGGGTCAGGATATGGGCCCTATTACCTCCGTGTTAACATTTTCAGTAATGATCTTACACAGGAATACCACACAGTAGAATATTCGATCTTTGCAGTCTCGATACTTAAGCTCTGTAAAGTAATCAACACAATAGAGGATTAATATGTTATTACAAAGGGATCTGGATATGTTGGAGGCCTGGGCAGGGTAAATGGCAGTGAGGTTTAACAATGATAAATGGAAGGTTATGCATGAACAACCGGGGAAGAGAAAATCAATTGTACATGTACTTACATTGTTTATATGTGAAAAAACACTGGGTGTAAAAGTGAACATGGAGAAGGACTTGGGAATTCCTGGTGGTCCACGTAAACTATAATTGTAGCCAGCCAGTGGTCATGCAGCAGCAGCCAAAGCTGAAATAGGATCATGGGGGTGAATTAAAAGGGGCATAGATGCATCATGATGAGAAAACATTATTCATCCCATTATAAAGGTCACTGGTTAGAATCAACACATGGACACCTATTGTTGTACAGTTTTGGGCTCCAGTCGCAAGGAAAGACATTGTAGAGTCCTGAACAAGCAGTACGCAAGGGGGCAACAAAAATAATAAAAGGATATGCCGTTGGACTACAGTACACAGAAAGATTGGACCAACGTTTAGGTGTTATTAGTAGAGAATTGAGGTGTCGGGGGGACATAATAAATATGTTTTATAAATACATCAGTGAAGGTCAATTAGAGATCTCGCTCGCCAAAGATTGTATTACTATACACAGGGCTCTGTATCTAGGAACAAGGGGGCATACTTTACGTCTTGAGGATAGAAATAGTTTCTACGATAAACATAGAGAGGGATTTCTGTTACTGTAAGAGCCAGTGAGACATGGAATCTCTGCACAGAGGACCCCTCTGGTCATGGTGAGAATTCAATAACCGAGTGCAAAAAATGGTATTGGATGCTATTTCTGGTGCGTAATAAATATTATACAACTTCCCATAGTGAATAGGATTACAAGAGAAGGGGTCATAGCAGTCCAGTGATTTTTCTGGATTGCAGAGTTTTGGAGTCAGAAGGTAATTTTTCCATGTAAAATGAGGTACCAATTGGTTCTACCTCATTGGGGTTTTGTTTGCCTTCCTCTGGTATGCAATAATACCTTAGCACAACAGCCTGAAACTTGATGGACGCACTTGTCTTTTTTTCGCCTTACAACTATGAACTACTGTTGTCGCGAGTTTGAGGCGAGATTTGGACGAGGTTTTGGGCACGGAAACCACGCCGAAAACCTCGTCCAAACCCACGGCCAAATCCCCTGTGTGAACATGCCCTAAGGCTTAAAACTTTTCATTAACTGAAATAATACAAACAATTAAACAAAATCAAAAAAAAAAGCATCACGAGTTCTAGAAATAATCAGCGGGAGTGGACTCACTTGGCTCATAGTCGGGAGTTGAAGGCAAAAAAGGATATAAGAGATTAGTAGCAGAGAGAGAGTGCTGTCTCGGTATAATCAAAGAGAAATCTCGGTGTACACTTGAAGTAGATACAAATTCACTCGTTCTTGAGAACATATCAAAATTAAAATAAGCAATGTATTTCGGAATAGTCTTTCTTTTAATCCTTTCCTACATGTTAAAGCTAAATCCATTGTAGTGAGAAAACAACCTTTAATGATATGAGAGTAGGCCTATTAACAAGTAACATCGTCAAGTTTGCTTGTAATGTCTTTTTATGTATAAAAATTGTATTCACGGCATTGTTAAAGGAGCCATAGAGAACCAAAGTGGTGAAATATCTCAACACCAGATACAACCCAAAGACAAGAGTAGCACTGTTTCTAATCTTGGACAATACCTTTAGTGATATGAGTAGAAAAGACACACATTATCAGTTATCCTTACGTACATGTAAGGATTAGTTCCATCCTATGAAAAATGCTCAAAAATAGCAATAGCTGATGGAAGGCTTTTAGATGAAACACAATAGTGCAGCAAAGAACATGAAAAATAATTATAAGAGTCGGAATGATTATTATCTGTATTATTATAGATATTCTGCAATGCATTCTCCTTTGCAGTCCAGGGATTATTTGAATGTTCTTTAGATAGATTAGAAGTAATATGTCTCAAACCACTCTTTTCATCTAATACAATCGTAGGAGGAAGATTTCAGTGACCAGCTCAACACAGATGATGACTCTATCAGTATTGGAGAAAACGATGACAATGACATTCAGTTTAGAATGTACAGTCCACAAAAGGAAGAGGAAAAATCCAGCAAAGGTTTGTATTAATTAGCTAGAGTAATATCTACCGTAAAGTATTGCTCGCAATACACATAACCTTCCCGTCACTTTTATCCTTTCCTATAGACTACACTTTTCTTTCTATAACCTCCTTCTTCTTTTTCCCTTGGCTAATCAATGGACTCCCAGTTTTTAGGGTAAGTAACATTAACAACAGCTCTCTCTGACACCTACCTTCCTACAGAGTTTTTAGTCTGATTTATATGCTGTCAGGATGTCCTCGTACAGTCTCTCATCCTGTCTGTAAAATGTAACTAAAATAGAATGATTTTAAAGGTGTAGCTGTCACAATTAGATTTTGATGCCCCCTTGCTTGGGGAGAACGAACAAGCAATGTGTACACAGACCTGCTGTTTTCCAGTGCTGTGTCCCTTTATTCTGTATAGAGGCAGGAGTTTTAGAGTTTGTGAATGCAAATCTGCAATTTTTTCAGCCCAGAAAAGAGTCATTCAAAGACGTCAGTTTTTTGTCAAACCCACCCGACCTAAGGCTAGCCCCAGCCCCTGGATATGGCAGGCCTGGGGTTGCTTTTTAGTAAGAGAGGTAGAAATCAAAGAGGTCAGAGTGCAATAAGTCATTGTGTCAGTTTATGACAGTCTGTGTACAGGAGCTGTTGAAGGGCCCCCCAAGAATGTCAACTACCCTGCCGGTTGAGCATCAAGAATCAACGTCCACCTGATTGGCCCCTCAAGAAATTAACCCTCCATGGGGGGGCCCCAAGAATTAGCTCCATTGGTGGGCCAGAGGCACCCTAGTCCGACACTGGGCACCAGATCAGCTAATTGGGGAATCACAATTGTCTTCTGGCAGGCCACACCTGCAACCTGCCTAGCATCCGGAGCGGTTATCATGAGCCGCCTGGAACCCTGCAGTTTGTCATTCCTTACACAGGTTCCATAGTGGGTTTGACAACACTTTGCTCAGGGGTCCCTGCCATGTGCAAGGTGATCAGGTATGTGTGGCCTGCTGGAAGACACCATGAATGGAACCACATAGGCGAGACTTTGGAGTCGAAAAGAGAAAAAGCATCATCTCAAGGCAATTAGCTGATATTTGCATTTTGAAAGATTAGTAAGGAATTGAAACAAACACGTTTTTCAACTTCTATTACGTTACAGCAAAAAAATCTTCATCCAGTGACAGTGACAATGAAGACACATCTGATGTTCAATTAAATGACAACAATGGTAAAATATGTTTATTCTGCCATTTATTTTAATCTAAAATAAGAAAAAGGACTGGTCATAATTAAGCTCAGTAGTACCACTTCTAAGCAATTCTCAAACAATATTTTTGTTTTTACTCGCAAATTGCGCATATCTCTTTTTAGTATACTACATTAGAAAACGATCATAGATAGACGAGAATAAAAATAGCTATGAGAAACGTTTTTTTTGTACTCTACCTACACCAATGTTAAAAATCATTTCTAATTTAAAACTATAGATATCTCACGGTCTACCCAGCATTTGTTCTCCCTAAATTTACAATAAAGTTTTCATAAGGAAGCACATGGATTTATTTAAATCAAGGCTTTCTATGGAATGTGAGAGTAAAAAAAAAATAATTGTCCATAATAAAAACCATAAGCAGCCACGTGACTGTCGCACCGCCATATTGTAGGTTTCCTATGCCTCCTGGCTTTAAGGCTATTGTAGACTTTTTTTTAATACATATACTTTTCTGCCCTTCAGGATCTGCTTCTGGCTTTGGCTAAAAACTGCACTAAACCCTTCCGCTCTGTGAGTTTTTCTGCTCTTGCTTATTGTGTTATTGAGAACACAATAGTCTATGTACCACCAAAAATTAAATGGTGTTGGCCTCCTGATGAGTCTACTCATAATGGCAATTATTAATCTCTAAACTGGAGCTAAAACCTTGGCATCGTTATCAAGTTATGTGGTCCAAATATCAAACAAGTAAAAAGTACCGTAATTTATTGAGAAGAACATTTCTACCCAGTGCATACTCAAGGAGCAGTTATGGGAGTAAAACAACCCCCTTTGTGTCATTACTCCTGGTTTATCTCTGTAGCACTATTCCTCCTCAATGTTAAGGTTACGTCTGTATGTAAATGATGCTCTTGCATCTGCTACAGTTAAGCACATACACATGTAACATGGGAAATATCCAGTTTACCAGCAGATGGCAGACACCATTACCTACAGACAGTAGTGGAATCTAGAAAAGAGAAAGGAGGGCATAGCACTGATACAGCTCAAGCATCTGCACAACGCAACCACTGGCTGGAGCAGTCATGTCTTCCAATGCCCAATCCCATTGGTGAACAAAATCCAGCAGGGATTGTAAATATGTGTGCCACAGTGTGTATACGTGTTTGTATGTATGTTACACTGTGTGTATATGAATGTGATAGTAGAAATGGATGTGTATTCCATTATGATGTATATAACTCTGTGACCGTGAATTTATGGTTTATAGGAGTGTGCTTTATCATACACTATGTCAAAAAGACACTAGCATGTTTTTGTCAACATATCTGACATCCTAAATCAGAATAAACCTCTTACCCATTTTTGGTCAAAATAGGTTTACCAAAAACTTATGTTTATATATTGCCAAATGCCTGACATAATGAGAGATGAATTTACTAAGCATTTTTATTACTTTTGAAAAGTCAAAAGTTTACATTACATTTCTAGTGTTTGGTTAGCATTGCCCTTTCGAAACTTCTGATTTCCGCTTCAAACATTTTTAGATATCTCTGTCTCAAAATGCTCTACAATTGTTGGTAGGATTTTATGTTGAACCATTCATTCTCACACACAAATTGTGTAACTGAGCGCCATGTGTAGGTCGCCTTGCTCGACACCTCACCTTTTCGACTTTGCACAGAAATTTTTCAACTAGGATTTGAAATCAGAGCTTGTGATGGCCAGCTGCTGAAATACATTGACTTGATTTATTGTCTAAGCAGTTGTGTAACCGTATGTTTGGCCAGTATGCTTTGGAATCATTGTACATGTTGGATGGACCCATTTCGCCCAAGCTTTATACTTCCTGACTGCATGTATTGAGATGTTGCTTTCCGTATTGCCAACCGTTGATCTTCTTTCTCATGATGCTATCTATGTTTGCCTGAAGTGGCACCAGTCCTCTGCTGCTCTAAGCAACACGCCACAACATGATGCTGCTCCACACCAGTGTTTCTCAGTTGTTAATGGTGTTCTTAGGTTTCCAGAATTCTTCCTTTTGTCCTGCCACAAGATGTCAACAATGATCATTATGAATAAACAGTTTTGTCAGACCATGGGACATGTCTCCAAAAATGTAGGTCTTAATATGGCTTTTATATATTTGTTTTGGAATAATGGCTTCTTCCTGGTAGAGTAGCCTTTCAGCCCATGTTGATCTGCTAAGTACTCGTTTCATGTGATAATGAAATAATCTTACTAGCTTTCGCCAGCATCTTCACAAAGTCTTTTTTGCTTTCGAACACATGAGCTACTGTTATATAAAGATGGAACGTTAGCAGAATTTTAAGTGCACATATAAGTATTTGATGATAATTTCATATTTATAAAGTAATGAGGGAGCAATTCCATGTTTAAATTTTTGTATTTAACTGTCAAATCCTGATATCGATTCCATTTGAATGTTGCATCTATGTTACTAGTCCTGTCATAATATTATATTAAGATTTAAAGAAGTATTCCCACACTGGACATTTATGATAAAGCCAAAGAATGTTCTATAAATGTCTAAAAGATGTGGATTTTACCTTTAAAAACTGAAGCTATGTGAAGAACGAGGGTCCTCTAACCAACATGATAAAGCACATTTCACTTCTATGGAAGTTTCAAAAATGGCCAACTAGCCATGCCAGACTGTTTCTGTAAGCATTATAGAACCATACTTGCTTGCCCACCATTCCACTTATGTTGCGTTGGTGCATTATGTTGTAAGTGTTGTAAGTAGATTGGGAGACACACATTCTTTATATAGGTGTGGACTCCAGGAGTAGAAACTGCAACTATCAGATATATCGAAAGAATGTGCTGTAGATGTCGAAGGTGGGGAGACCTCTTTAGAATATTCAAATATAGCGGTCACTCCTGACAAGCTCTCCTCTCTACTGTCCAAATTGAACCTCACCACCTGTAGTCTTGACCCACTCCCATCTCACCTCATCCCTGACCTTAGTGCTGTTATCATCCCAGCCCTCACCCATCTCTTCAATCTATCATTAACCTCTGGCATCTTCCCTTCCTCATTTAAACATGCGACCATCACCCCCATCCTAAAGAAACCATCTCTTGACCCCTCCTCATTGTCCAACTATCGCCCCATCTCACTGCTTCCATTCGCCTCTAAACTCCTTGAGCAGCACGTCCATCTTCAACTTTCCTCCCATCTCTCCACCAACTCTCTCCTTGACCCGCTCCAATCGGGCTTCCGTCCCCACCACTCTACTGAAACCGCCCTAACCAAAGTCACCAACGACCTAGCAACTGCCAAAGCCTCACGCCACTACTCTGTGCTTCTCCTCCTAGACCTTTCCTCTGCCTTTGACACTGTCGACCATTCCCTCCTGCTACACATCCTCTCCTCCCTCGGCATCACGGACTTGGCTCTTTCCTGGATCTCCTCGTACCTCACTGATCGGACATTCAGCGTTTCTCACTCTCGCTCCACCTCCTCCCCCCGGCCTCTCTCTGTTGGTGTCCCCCAAGGGTCAGTCCTGGGCCCACTACTCTTTTCTATCTACACTCTTGGCCTCGGTCAGCTCATAGCATCACACGGCTTTCAATACCACCTATATGCTGATGATACCCAACTCTACATCTCCGGCCCAGATGTCACCTCTCTTCTCTCCCGGATCCCTGACTGTCTTTCATCCATTTCCTCCTTCTTCTCCTCCCGTCTCCTAAAACTAAACGTGGAGAAAACTGAACTCATTATCTTCCCACCGTCCCACTCCATCTCTCCACCCGATCTTTCTATCACTGTTAATGGCTACACTCTCTCACCAGCACCACAGGTCCGCTGCCTTGGGATAATCTTTGACTCCAATCTGTCCTTCAAACCGCACATCCAAACCCTCACCTCTGCCTGTCACCTCCACCTAAAAAGTATTTCCCGAATCCGCTCATTTCTTAACTCTGAAAGCACAAAAATGCTGGTCCATGCCCTCGTCATCTCACGCCTCGACTACTGCAACATCCTCCTCTGTGGCCTCCCAGCTAGCACCCTCGCTCCCCTCCAAACCATCCTTAACTCTGCTGCCCGTCTGATTCACCTCTCTCCTCGCTACTCCCCTGCCTCTCCCCTCTGCCGATCCCTTCACTGGCTACCTATTGCCCAGCGAATCCAGTTCAAGCTAGCAACTTTGACCTACAAGGCTCTACATACCCTCTCCCCTTCATATATCTCTGCCTTAATCTCTTAACACCTCCCCTCACGCAACCTCCGCTCCTCACAGGACCTTCTCCTCTGCTCTCCTCTTATCACCTCCTCACATAACCGTCTCCAAGACTTCTCTCGTGCTTCCCCCACACTTTGGAACTCACTGCCCCAACACCTCAGACTCTCCCCCTCTCTCACCGGCTTCAAACGTAACCTGAAAACCTACCTCTTCAGGATTGCCTATAACCAACATTAACCGTGTTGCACTCCTCCGCCCACCAAAAAATGTCTGCCCTCACCTTCTGTCTCTTCACCCTTCCCTGTAGATTGTAAGCCCTCACGGGCAGGGACCTCTCTCCCTCTGTACCAGTTGTTAGTCACTTATTGTCACTTTGTAATTGTCTGACCAATGTTATTTATGTACCCGCCTGAAATGTACAGCGCCCTGGAATCAAGGGCGCTCCAAAATAAACGATAATAATAATAATAATAATAATGCTGTGCCTGTTATGCAAGTTTACATGTAATATTGTGGTTTTATTACTGATAAGTCTAAACTAGTAATATTTTAAAGGTGTATTGTACCCACATCCTATACAGTCAGATCATTATGACTACCAGCTGATATCCAGAAAAATAGTCATGTGCAGCACTGACAGTAGCTAGACGAGCTGGGAGTGACTTTAGGTCTTGGTATGTTGTCAAAGGTATCTGGAGCTATGCTGACTGTAAACCACAGCTGCTGGAGGATCCAGAGCAAACATGACGATTAGGCTATGTTCACATGGCTTATTTGGGCATGTATTTCAGCCCGTAATTCGCGGCGTACTGCGCGAATTACGGGCTGAAATACGGCCAATTCATTACGGTAATCCACAGTTCTCATAGAGAATTATGGATTACGTCTCCTCTCCCCGCTCGGAGAATCCGCCGGGTGGGGAGATAAGTGACATGTGAATTACTAGCGGCGTATATGCGCCGCTAGTAATGATAGTCTATGGGCCGACGAGGTGCCGGCCCCCCGCTCCTGCCCCCGTCCGCACAGCGTAATTGCGGGGCGGCCCCAGAGAATGCCACAAAAATATTCCCTAGACCATGTGGTTCTTTGTAGTTTCCATGTCACTTTTTTCAATGGCACCATTTTACAACTCACAATACACTTTCAGCAGCATACAAACTGATCACAAACTACGCAGTTTCAGAAATACTGCCACTCTTGGCCTGAAAGCCAATGCTCATCCCTTTTTGTGACTCTCATAAATTGTCCATTTTACTTATGACAACAACAAAGGATGTGTGTGCAGACAGCCTATCACACACCTTATACACGCACCAAGCAAGCTCGCGGCATGTGACTTCCTTCATGAGCTATGCAGTGCCGAGCTCAAAAGTAGGAAGTGGTCATAATAATGTGACTCAATTGTGCATATTCTGAAATACAGTAACCAACAAATGGAAAATTAAATGACTATGTGTTTCTTTATTGAACAGTCAAAAAATTATGATGAATCCATTGGAGACTCTTATGAGAAGAAAAATGATTCTATCTGTTATTCATCTGATGGTATTAATCTCCCAGGATTAAGAAAAAGATTTAAAAAATGTAAGTATTTCTCACTTGGTTGTTTTTGTCTCATTACGAGCAAGAAATCTGAAAACATTCTCCAGCCGAACTATTTATCCTAAATAGATAATTGCTGTAATACCTGTGCTGCTGAATGTTACATAGGTTGTAGGGCTGAAAAAAGACAGATTGCCCTTCTGTGTTGATCCAGAGGAAGCCAAAAAAACCCTGAGGTAGAAGCCAAATGTCCTCATTTTAGGGAAAACAATTCCCTCCTGACTCCAATCTGACAATCAGAATAAATCCCTGGATCAACGACCCTTCTCCAGAATCCTAGACACTATAACGTTTTATACTATTACATTCTAGAAATGCATCCAGACCCTTTTTGAGCTCTGTTATCGAAGTTACCATGGCAAGTTCCTCTGGAAGAGAGTTCCACAGTCACTTCTCTTACAGTAAAGAATTATTTTCTATGTTTATGTAGAAACTTTCTTTCCTTCTTTGTCCACCCAGTCCTTTAATTATTTTCGTTGCCTGCCTTTGAACCTCTACAATGTCTTTCTTGTGCACTCATGCCCAAAACTATACACAATATTCCATGTGTGGTCTGACCAGTAATTTGTATAATAGGAGAATATTGTTCTCATCGTGTGCATCTAGGCCCCTTTTGATACACGCATGACCTTATTTGCCTTGGCAGCTGCTGCCTGACACTGGCTGCTACAATTTAGTTTACTGTCCACTAAGACTCCCAAATCCTTTTCAATGTCACTTTTATCCACTGATTTTCCATTTAACAAGTACTTATGGAATGGCTCTTTCCTTCCCATGTGCATAACCTTGCATTTATCTGTGTTAAACCTCACCTGTCACTTCTCTGCCCAGGCCTCCAACTTATCCAGATCCCCTTGTAATAAAACATTATCCTCTATTGTGTTAATTACTTTAGTATCATTTGCAAAGATTGAGATTCTACTGTGCAAGTCATGTTTGAGGCCAATTATGAATATATCAAAGAGAATAGGGCCAAATACTGACCTTTGTGGTACCCCACTAGTAACAGGGATCTAATCCGAGTATATACTATTAATCACCACCCTTTGTTTTCTATCACTGAGCCAGTTACTTACCCACTTGCAAACATTTTCCCTCAGTCCAAGCATTCTCATTTTACTTACCAACCTTTTATATGGCACAGTATCAAATGCTTTAGAAAAATCTAGATATAGGACATCCAATGCCTCACCCAATCCAGTCTAGAAATAACTTCCTCATAAAAGCTGATGAGATTAATTTGACAGGACTGATCCTGACAGGACCAATACATTTATTTTCAGTGAGATACTCCAGGATAGCATCTCTTAGAAAACCTTCAAACAATATAACACAACAGAGGTTAAACTTAGTGGTCCAGGACCACTTTTTGACCCCTTTTTGAATATTGGCACCACATTTTCTATGCGCCAATCCTTTGCGGACATACCCCGTTATCATACAGTATATAAATATTAAGAATAGGGGCCTATCTATCACATTACTTAATTCCCATAGGACACAGGGATGTATACCATAAAGACCTTGGTGATTTTAATCTTCCTAAGGCGGAGCTGCACTTCTTCCTGGGTTAGACAAGAAACATTTAAGGTGGCGTTTACCTCACCCCACTGCCCATCAAGAGGAATGTCATTTTCCTCAGTAAATACAGTGGGAAAGAATTGTTTAATATGAGTTCTCCTTATCACCCTTTATAATACCTCCCTCACTACTTTTCAAAGGACCGACATTTTCAGTTTTAATCTTTTTACTATTTGTATCTTTTGGGGTTAGTGTTACTCTTTTTGGCAATATGCCTTTCTGTCTTTATCATTTTTTGGCATATTTTATTTTTTAATAATAGTTTTTAGTGCCTCCTCACTGCCTTCCTGTTTAAGTTTATGCTTAAATGTTTTCTTTCTGTAATTTATTGCCTTCTTTACATCTCTGTTGATCCACATTGTTTTTTTCCTGTTTCTAATCACTTTTTTCCATAAGGAATTACCTTTTACAGTGGGTGCTTAAGATGTTTTTAAAATCTCCCATTTATTATCTGTTCTGTTATTTTTTAAGACCTTGTCCCAGTCAATGTGCCTCTCTAAGCAGATTGAAATTAGCCTTCCTACTCTATTGAAGGATAATAGGAAATGTATTATATTGTGATAACTATTTCCTAGGTTCCCCCCAATCTGAACCTTTGTTACTCTGTCAGATCTGTTAGTCAATATTAAGTCCAAAAGATCCTTTCCTCTAGTCAGTTCCCGCACCAGTTGGGAAAGGTAATTCTCTTTATTTATTGACAAAAACATGTTTCCTTTATGAGAGCCACAGGTTTGTTTCCCAATTTATGTCTGGTAGAAGTTGAAGTAGTTGAAGTCGCTCATAATAACAACCTCATTATGATTAGCTGCCTCATCTATTTTTTTGAGGAGTACCTCTTCTATAGGTTCTGTTATATTTGGGGGCCTATAGGAGACCTATAATAGAATTTTATTATTGTTATTAGCCCCATGTATATCTAACCATAATGATTCCACATGCTCATTTCCTGTGTCTATATCTTCCAGCAGTGTTGGTTTCAGACAGGATATTATATAAAAGACATACACCTCCCCCATTCCAATTTTTATAATCTTATCTAAACAAACTGTAGCCGTGTAAGTTAACTGTTTAGTCATAGGTCTCATCCAGCCATGTCTCAGCTATCCCCACTATGTCATATTTTTCTTCAGACATTAATAATTGCAGTTCATTTATTTTGTTGGTGAGAGTCCTGGCATTGATCAGTATGCAATTTAGAAGTTTTTTGGTTTTCATTCTTTTAACTCTGTCCTTATTTACTATTACTACACCCCCTGATTTATTACTAATTCCCAGCTCTCTATCTTCACTATCTTGCATGTTATATATAAAGTCACTCTCCACCCAGTCCTTAGTTTAAATATTTTCCAATTTCCTGGCTATTTTCTCCACCAATACAGCTGCACCCTCCCCATTTAGTTGCAGCCCGCCCCTACTGTAGAGTCTGTAGCCAAGACAGAAGTCAGCCCAGTTTTCCAAAAACCCAACTCCCTCTTTCCTACACCAATTTTTGAGCCACTTATTTACCTCCCTAATCTCCCGCTGCCTCTCTGGGGTGGCCCGTGGAACAGGTAGTATTTCTGAAAATATTATCTTGGAGGTCCTTGCCTTGGGCTTTTGGCCTAAATCCCTGAAATAATTTTTAAGGACACTCCACCTACCTCTAATTTTTTCATTTGTGCCAATTTGCACCATGACAGCTGTAATCTCACCAGTCCCACCCAGTAATCTGTCAACCCGATCCACAATATGTCAAACTCGGGCCCCAGAAATGAAACATACTGTTCGACGATCCCGGTCTTTGTGACAGATTGACCTGTCTGTTCCCCTAATAATAGGGTCCTCAACTACCAGCACCTGTCTAGCCTATCCTGTGCTTCTATTCTCCACCTTACTGGAGCATACAGGAGTAGTGTCTTGCTGCAGCAGCACTATTCCTGAACTGACATCTTCCTCATCCGACAATCTAGCAAATTTGTTGGGGTGTACCAGATCAGGACCAGCCTCCCTGACACTCTTCCCTCTACTTTCTGACTGCCACCCAGCTATCTGCCTCATGTCCCTGCTCAAAAATCCAAGCTGCCATCCTCCCCAGCATCTACCCCAGCAAGTGCTTGCTCAGTGAGCAGCAGACTTGCTTCCAAGTTGGCAATGGATCTCAGTGTTGCAACTTGCTTATTTAGATCCTAGATCTGGGCTTCTACGCGTTTAATGTGCACACATTCTGGACAGCAGAATGCACGCTAAAATAGCTGTTCAAGGATTGCATACATTGCACAGGATGTGCACTGGACAGCATTGTCAATCATGGAGCACATGGGGATATTACATATGTCAGTGAACCAAGATATACAGGTAATCTAATACTATATTCTAATACAATATATAATACAATCATACCTCTCAACTTTTAGAGATTGCAAAGAGGGAAACAGCAGGCCATGCCTCTAACCACGTCAAACACATGAAATCACACCAAGATACACCTCTGACCATGCCCAAGCACATATATGACAACCTTTTAGCCAAAGAGGGACACATTTTCATGATTGCATTGTATCCAGTGATGAAATATTAAGTAAGTTGTTATGTAATATACAGCTAGGAAACAATCAGATACTTTTTTTTTTATCTATTTCCCAAATGGAAAAGAAGGACATTTATAGAGCTAAGAGGGACAAGGGTTAAAAATGGGGACTGTCCCTCCAAAACAGGGACACTTGGGAGGTATGATACAATATATAATACAATATTCTCCCTTCTAAAGTCCTCAAATGTAAAGTCCCTCAATCTTAAATCCCCCATTTAAGACAAAAACACACTTTAACAAAAAACCCCTCAAAAGTTCACACAGGGTGCCTTTAAATTCATTTTTAAAAACCTTGCCCCCCGGTTTTCCCCTGAAAAGGCTGCTCCCAAATATCCTCGGGAGGCAAGGACCAAAAGCCCCCACACAGTTTGAAATTTTTTAAGCTTGTTGATTGGGTAACACACCCCTAATTAATTCCTTTTTTAACACACTTGATACAACTCACACTCAACAAGTATATAGAATGATAGTACACAAAACTATTTTTTTAAAAGGCAATATAAAATCTGTGAACAAAAAATAAGTAAACTAAAATTTTAAAAAACTATGGGGGACATGTATAATAACTGTCCGGGTGTAAGACATGAGACAAAAACACACTTTAGACACAAAATACTCCAAGCTCACACAATTGCCCTTTCAATTCATTTTTTTTAAAACCTTCCCTAGCGCAACCCTTGCATGGTTGTTGCCCCAAAAAAATCCTCTGGAGGTCAAGTTCTGTTGCAAGCCAACTTAGGGTTGTTCAGGCACCACAACCCATAATGCTAAGCACATGTTCTCCTGAGATCACAAAGAAAGGGCAATATTCCACTGCTTGACTCGTGAAGGCAGCTGTCTTGCCACCTATCAACTATGAAGGATGAACCCCCACCACAGATATAACGCTAATTTTTATACACATTGTTGACTCGAGAACCTTATTATTAACATATTAACATATGTGGAAATTTATCATGCATGTGAGACATTTTTCTTTCACTCTTGATAAATATAGAGTAAATGCAAAAAAAACAACTAATTTTTTTCCACCTTTCTTTTTTTCAAACGAAAAAAAGGCTTCTGGGATTTGGGAAAAAGGAAAACCCCCTTTCCAATAAAACCAAGAAATGGGTTTCGGGTCATGTATGGTAAATTTTGCTCCCCTTTTAAAGACGTTGTTAGATAAAGACATCGGGCAACATGTATAAATAGCACTGCGCCAGTTTTCTGACATACTTTGAGCCAATAAACCTGTCATAGCCCTGTTCTATAGATGTATGAACAGCTGAACGCCAAAACTTGACGCATTCTGTGCCAGACACGAAATTTTTGATTGTGCCAATTTAAAGCCCCAAAAAATTGTCCCAAAAAAATATTTTAGGGCAAGGGAAACCCATACACCAATTTAGGAACCCCATAAAAATTATTGATTTCTTACATCAGGAGAAATTTTCACTAAGAAAAAAGCCATTTAGAACTGGTGAATCAGCCCAATTTTTCATTTTATGCCCCCCCTGTTCTCTTTTCAAACCTGAATTTCCATCATGAAAAATCCCTTTACGCTGTAGATCTGACCCCCTAAATTTTCCCCGGAAAACCAACGACTATGGCACTTGCCATGAAATTTCCTATGTCACTCATGGATAGTTCAACTATGCCAGGGTGAGAACTGCTGTCTCCTGGCATATAAGCAGGAATCCTTTATAATGACTAATAACTGTGATTAACTGGAAGAATAATCCAGGAAAACTGTTGCTCTTACACTTTGTAAGAGCATATTTGGAAAATGGTTTTATTATAAGGTTTTCATCTTCTTTCTACAGGAATCTCCAAGTGATGATGCAGATATGAGAACTGAAGTTTCAAACATTCAACAGCACCCTTCCATAATGATGAACTCTGTTGGCTTGATTCCACAAAAACGTTCTCAGAAAGGCTTAGATGTGACCGACCAGAACAATAGACAAATTATGGAACAGAAGCAGAAACTACAGAATACTTTCCTTGATGTTCTGTATAAATTAATTGATGAAGTTTTAGCAGGTACATTGTATGTGAATTATCCTTACATATAATACATATATTACATGCAGTGGTGCAACTTTCAAAAGATAATATATACCCTATATACAGAACTAGTGGCTGAACTCAGAATTTGTCTTATGGCAAAAACATCAAGCGAGATACTTATTTAAATAGTCAGATCACACGAGGCCTAATTTATTTGTTCAGATTTTTTTTTTGTTCAGCTTCATGTGATTTAAGGGTGCTGTTGAGAGTTTAAGATATTTAACTAATTGTAGCTAATGCTATTGTCATGATGTTTGCCATGGTGCCTGCTCTTGTCCCCACGGTCTCTTGATGCCTCTGCTCTGCCCGGTATTCACCTCTCCCGTTTCCTAGGTCGCATGCATTGGCTCTTTAACATTTAAGGGGCCAGCTCACCGCTGCCCAACAATCCTCTGCCACATCTTCCTTTATTAGGGCACATCCCCCTGCAACCTCTTTATAGTGTTCCACAGCTAGCCTTGTTCTCATTTTATGGTGTTTCCTGGTACTGACTCTTAGTTTACATTTATGGACTATTTTGTTCCTGCCACCTTTCTTGACCTCTCTCCTGTTACCCAGTTAAATTTTTGCCTGCCGCCTGCCCTGATCTTATTGTTGTGACCTAACGGCGGCTATGACTGCTGCCTTTATGCTCTATTGGCAAATCAGCTGATACCATGAGTGGCCACGTCAGGAGTAGCAGTTGGTTCAAGTTATTTCTGTTGGTGACTCAAAGGATCCACCACATGATCATGACAGTACAAACTGGCCATAGATCCCACCATTGTGCCTCTGCCAGATGTCCATGACATCACGACCTTAGTCCATCAGGAGCAATTCCACCAGATGCTTCAGGACATCGCAACAAATTTCCCATAAGCTGCATCCCACCTGCTCTAACTGTCATTGCCGCCTGGTCTGCACCTGCCGCTGCCTTCTCGTTCCTAATCAAGGCGCATCAGTTCCTTATGGTTCCATTATTATGAGCCTGCTGTCTGGTGAAGCCCTGGCCTGGGCGACTCCCATATGGATGCAAGGGGATCTGTTGACGGCTGAGTTACAGAAATTCCTGAATTCCTTCCGCAAGGTCTATAAAAAGCCTGGACGTGCTTCCTCTGCCATATCATCTCTGCTTTGCTTATGTCAAAGTGATTCCACATTGGAGAAATACGCCATTCAGTTCCACATTCCGGTCTCTGAGCCTGGAAAAATGAGGCTCTCATAGCAATCTTCTGGGAAGGTCTTACTGGGTGAATCAAGGACCAGCAGGCTGGTCGTGATCTTCATACCACCCTGGATGACCTCATTGTTCTGACCTCCAGAACTGAAATTCGTTTTGCGGAGAGAAAACTAGAGCTTCACCAGCAAAAAGAGTATTCCCAGACTTGCAAATTTAATCGCCTTGTACCTGTCTTCTAAAGAATTCCACTGTCTCCAGTCACATGTTCTTGTGAGGAACCTATGCAAGTGGAGAAATTTCATCTAACAGAGGAAAAATGCAGGCGCACTCTGAATCTCTGCCTATAATGTGGCAGAAAAAGGAACATTTCTTAAGAAACTGCCCTGTTCATTCAGAGAAGTCTAAGCACCTAGGTTTCGACAGAGAGGTGATCCTAGGTGAAGCTGCATCCTCTCCACGCCTGGCCATGCCGGTTACTATGAGCTCCTTACCTGGTATCAGTTTGTGCCTTTCTGGCTGGGCAGGAAACTTCATTCATTCATTTGTCTCTGGTTGCCAGATACCACCTACCAGATATTCCACTAGTTAAGCCTCTGATAACTTCTTCCGTCAATGGGAAGGTTGTGAAGGGCTCTATTCAGTACCGTACAGAACCCCTGACTCTACAGGTTGGAATGTCTCAGAAGGAGAAGATTACATTACATGTTCTTCCACGCTCCACTTTAGCAGTTCTCCTGGGTCTTCAGTGGTTGCAAGTTCTTGCCCCCGTAACTAGACTGGAAAACGGACAAAGTCACATCGCTACTGGGTCTTCCCGTATCAAGAATTTGCAGATGTCTTCTGCGAGAAACAAGCGGAGACTCTTCTGCCACATCGGTCCTATGAATGCCCTATAGATCTCATGCCTTGCGAGATGCCTTCTTGTGGAAGAGTAGATCCTTTGTCTGTGCCCAAAACCCAGGCCATTTACGCCTACGTAAAGGAAAACCTGCAGAAAGGTTTAATTCCTGCTGGTGCCATTTTTGTCTTTGTAGAAAAACAGGAGAGATGTCTGTGCTTTGTATTGATTTTCGAGGCTTAAATAAGATCACCATCAAAAACCGATATCTGTTACACCTGATCTTTTTAATCAACTACAGGGGCCAGGATCTTCACCAAGCTCAACTTACAAGGAGCCTATAATTTGATTCGTATCTGTGAATGAGACTAATGGATACCGCCTTCAACACCCGTGATGGGCACTTTGAGTACCTAGTAATGCATTTTGGTCTCTGTGATGCTAAAGCAGTCTTCCAAGACTTTGTCAATGAAATCTTCTGAGACCTCCTATATGCTTGTGTCATGGTCTGTCTCGATTTAAGATGCCTACAAACCAACCACCTTTACACCAAACCCAAGAAGTATGTATTTGAACAGATTAGTCTGCCCTTTCTCGGGTACATTGTCTTAGATAAAGGTCTGCAAATAGGTCCTGATAAATTGTCAGCTGTTCTTCAGTGGTTTTGACCTGTTGGACTTCGGGATATCCAATGCTATCTGGGTTTTGGCAACTATTGCCGCCAATTTATTCCTCACTCCACCCTGGCGTTGCCCTCAGCAGCTCTAACAAAGAAAAACAGCAACCCTAAGCTCTGTCCGCCTGAGGCTGAAGATGCCTTTGCCCATCTTAAGGCCGCTTTTGCCATGGCACCTGTTTTGACTTGACCCGATCCAGAGAAAAATGTCCTCCTAGAGGTGGTTGCGTCATCTGTGGGGGCTGGAGCGATACTCACAGAAGACTCCTAGAAAGCAAAACTGTCACTTGCAATTTCTTCTCTAAAACCTTCTGCCCAGCAAAAACAAATGACACCATTAGGGATCGCAAACCGTTGCCCATTAAATTGTCTTTAGAGGAATGGCATCTTTGTCACGTCAAGGGAGGTGCAGTGAGCCCTGACTGGAACCCAGCCCACTGTCCCTGCCTACTTGATGTGCTGCCCTAGGCGGCAGACGGCAACTGGGCGACAGTCCCTGCGCTGCTAGAGTGCTGGGGCCGTCAGGAGGAAGAAGGGTCAGACAGTCCGGGTCAATATCAAATCAGAAACGCCAAGCCACAAATCAGAACCAGAGAGATAAACCTAAACAAGCCGAGGTCAAACACGAATGGGAGCGAGGTACAAAATCAGAAGACAAGCCGGGGTCAGGAGAACAAGCCGGGGTCAGGAGAACAAGCCGAGGTCAGGTACATGGATAAACAAACAAGCAATAAGCACAGGTATGAAGGCAGCCAGGAAATATCGCAGGCGCAGCACTCAGCTAGCAGGGAATTTAAATGTGATTCCCGGATATCGCCCCTGCAGCTGATTGGAGCGGCCTCCGGGTCCTCCCATTGGCTGGTGCGACACGCCCCCTGTCAGGAGTGGCTGGGCGTCTGTCACTCACAGAGCTACCAGCAGAATGTGTATCAGGGTGGGGTCGCAAATCAGCTGCTGCAGCCTGTTGATCCCTGCAGCCTAAGCGCAGCCTAGCCCTGACAATCTTCTAGAAGGAACTTGTCGCCCGGTGAATATTTACACCAACAATAAGAATCTCCTTTATCTCCAGACTGCTAGATGGTCTCTCTTCTTCTCCCGATTTGACTTCCTGCTTCACTTTAGGCCTGCGGAGAAGGATGTAAAAGCAGATGCCCTTTTCTGTTCCTCAGATATTGCTGGACTCGACCCCAAGCTGCAGCATATCGTCTCCCCGGAGCGTCTGATCTCTGCAGCTCCCACCAACCTCCAACGGTTCCCTCCTGGGAGAATTTCCCAGGGAAACTTTTGTACGTTCAGCTCTGAGGAAACAAATTCTTCAATGGGCAACTCATCCAAGCTTGATGGTCAGCCGGGAAATTGAAAATCCTTGTTGATGATTTCTTGACACTATTGGTGGCCTACTGTAATTTTAAGATGTCAAAGATTTTGTCCTGGCTTGCAGTACATGTGCTTGTAACAAATCTTTTCGTTTGAAGTCCTCCAGAATTCTATAGCATCTACCTATACTTGAAAAATCCTGGAGCCATATTGCTATGAACTTTGTTACGGATTTACCTCCGTCATCTGCTCATATCTTCATTTGTGTGGTCACTGACCGTTTCTCCAAGATGTCTGCACCTCAGCTCACCTCTCATTTCTTTCAGCATATATTCCGTTTGTATGATCTCCCTCTCATATTGTGGCTGATCATGGGGTACAGTGTGTCTCAAAATTTAGGTGTGCACTCTGTTCTTGTCTACAATTCAAGTTGGATTCCCCCAGTCCAACAAGCATTTTGAAAGAGTGAATCAAAGCTTGGAAATGAATCTGTGTCACGTCATCTCTTCCCATCAGGATAACTGGGCTGATCTTCTTCCCTGGGCCAAATTTTCTTACAACCACCTTGACTCAGACTCTGAAAGAGCTTTGCCATTCTTTATTGCCTATGGGCCTCCTCTTCCTCTACCAACCGCTTCTAACAAAATATTCGGCAATCTCTCCTCTAAGCATCTTCCCTGATCAAGACCCTAGCGGACAAGAAGCAGAGACCTCCTTCTGTGTTCCATCCAGGAAATAAGGTGTGGCTACCCACCAAGTTTGTTCATCTGAACATCTCCAGTGCCAAGCTTGGCCCGCACTTTCTAGGACCCTTCCCAGTTCTACGAAGAATCAATCCAGTCTGTTACTAGGTTAGCCTTCCTCCATTTATGCAGATTCCAAACTCCTTCCACGTCTCTCTACTAAAAAAAGCCTCTGGTCCTCAACTGCTTTTCCCAAAAGCTTGTGACATCTTCTACTGAAGTGGATTTTGGTGACATCTACAAAGTCCAGGAAATTCTGGATGAAAAAATTCTCAGGGGTAAATGTTTTTTTGTGGTAGACTGGAAGAGATTTTGGCCAAACATTGATGCTCCAAAGCTCATCCTGAGGTTTCGTCTTTGGCAGACTCGGAGGAGGGGACTTAAGGGGTGGGTACTATCACAATGCGTGCCACGGTCCCTGCTCTGTATAACAGATGCACTAGTGTTCCCCATCACCTCTGCTCTACCCGTCACTTACTTTTCCTTCCTCCTGCCCCGCTACAGTGCTCTGTTCATGACTGGTGCATGCGTACTCCTTCCCTAGGTGTGCCGCTGACCACCAATCCTCTGCCACATCCTCCTTTATTAGGACACCTCCCCCTGCAACCTTTGCCAGTTTGTGGGTGTTCCACAGCTAGTGTTTACCTTGTTCTCAGTTTAAGGTGTTTCCTGGTTTTTACTCTTGGCTTATGTTTATGGACTATTCTCTGGCCGCTGCCTGCCCTGACCTCTCTTCTGGTGACCTGGTTACATCTTTGTGTTGCCTGACCTTATTTCCTGTGACCCGACAAAGCCTCTTACTGATTCCTATATATTCTGTTGGCACATCAGCTGTCACCGCAAGCGGCCATGTCAGGGGTAGTGACCTGGAGTTCCCTGTAATCAAATACAGGTAGCACTGATGTGACACGTATTTGCAATGTAATTACGGAACGGATTTTGCGTCGGAAATAGTCGGAAATACATTACACAGTATGAAGATGAAGAATAAAATGCATTTGTCCAAGAAATGAATTACTTAATAAACCGACATAGCCAAGTGCTGGAAAAATTAAATCAATGTATTAATACATTTTTTACAATACCATTAATGACAATATATATATATATATATTAGCTGCCAAGAAAAAAATATCCCACACAAAATGTATTGTAAAGTCTATGAAAATTACACAAATTTTACATCACATAAGCCAATGCAGATGTTGCACAGAGGTTGGACAGATGTTTTCTTACACATTTTCCATAACAACAATTTTTAAAGTATTTGGGCTGCTTTGAAGTTTAATGCAATTCAGTATATACAACACAAGGCTTGCTGGGACATGTTGTACTCCAAGCAGGATTTCTGGCTTAATTATTTATTCTTCTTATTAGTGGCATTCTCTCCCTTTTTTTTAACACCTTTTCTAGGTGATATTTCTTTCTTTGTAGATCGTATACATATTTGCTTTCATTTTAATACATCAAATTTTTGCCAACATTGAAATAGATTTTATACAATGTTGATATTTATCTTTATTCATTTATTCATTCATTCATTCATTCATTGGAAAGACAACTATTTCTCCTATTCACTAACATGCTTCATGCTTTTTCATGCATTTCCAGCCTGTCTCGATTCGTACTAGATGTTAGGCGCAGTTCTTCTGCGCCTAAGTCCCGCACTGCTCCTCACACACTGGCGAGGCGCAGTGAACTTTACACCGCATGCATGAGCGCACCTCGGGCGCCGACATAAATGAGGAGCAGCTTTCACTTTAGATTGGGCGAAAACGGGCGCTTCGACGCGCCGATCTTCATACATGTCGCCCTAAACTTTTTGCACCAAGAAGAACGAGAAAATTTCCACTCCTTGGACATTTCTTTAGTTTTGGATCATATTGATGACTTTAGGTTTTATCCATTATAACAAGGTAAAAAAAAAAGGTTTGATTTTCTAGTGTTAAATTGATTAAAAATCCACCGAGATGTTGTCACTCTTATTTGCTTTTCTTAGCATTGAGACATTTGGATATCAATTTTGTAGATGGCTTTCTCATTCCCAATTTGCTATGGACAATATCTGTAGACTGAATGCAGATTAGCTGTAATGAATGGGGCTATGTGTTAGAATCTGCACTAAAATCCACCACAATTAGTGTGTACTAGGTTCAATACTCTGTTGAATTTGGTGTAAGCAAGAATCAATCACAGGTCAAACCAAGTAAAAAGGTAGAAAAAAATGTTTAGAAATTTATTTTTATAAACATAAGGCTATGTCTACACTGCATCAGAGAAAAAACGGCCCTTAAAGCGGCCGTTCTTTCTCTGATGCAGGACCGCGGCTTTTGTCACGCTTTGTGCAAAAGCCACGGCCGCTTTAGTTTTCCGAAAGCCACCCATACATAGCATTGTATGGGAAGACGTCAAGAGACGAGAAGCACCGGCGTATTATAACATGTTGTATAATACGCGCTGCCGAAAGACGGGGCAGAGAAAAAGACGAGCTGTGTAGACAGCAACTCGTTTTTTTCTATTGCCGTCTTGGCACCACCCCTGCGATCGTTATCTCCGGGCTTTTAAAAAACGAAAGCGCCGGAGATACGATCGTAATCATGTGCAGTGTGGACATAGCCTAACTCTGAGTCTTTATTCACTTCTTCCTGACAAATTGTTGAGTGATCATAAAAATTGCCACAGGGGATGCACAATTAGACTAGATACTAATATGACTTTACGCTAAAAACTGGAGGAAATAATCTGCCCTTTAGTATCCATAAATCTTACTGGTCAGAATAGTTCTGCAATCTGTTTTTGTGTTGCAAACAGCTTTACAATATATTTTACAGACACTATACAGTATAAAATACTCCCCTATGAAAACAACTGACAAATATTAATTACACATTTCAGGTGGGAATACAAGAATATGTTTCCTGCACAAGAATGGGTAAGCAAAATTCTTATTGTCTTTGGTACCCTCAATGCTTCTACACATTGTTAAGTGAAAAAAGAGAGGGGACATTGGCATGTTTCTTTTTAAATACTGTATATAGTACCATTAACAGTGGTTTCATAGAAACGCACATCAGTCCAGTCCAGTTAGGTGTAAGGTGTGGGTCTTACACTGGTGCCAGATAGCAGATGTGTGTGGATGGTTGTGCTGTTAGGCCTACCGGTGGTGTTGCCAAGATGTGTAGTGTGCCAGCGAGGAAGTAACCACAGATGCTCTTCAGCTTGTGGGTATTAACAGGCTTTATTCACAATGTTCCTTCACTTTATAGAAAGTAGTTACAGGTCACACAGCAGACAGTTCTCATTACAGGTTCAATTTGTCCTTACGTATTTGTCACTTTTTTGCTGGTGCATCCCCCACATGCACTGCTCACATACTGCCACTCTGATGCAGCCAAGCATCCTCCTCCTGCTTCCTCTTTCCCAGCTGTTGCCACCCAGGTAATGGTGTGGCCTTGGCCTTGTGAGGCTAACTTAGGAATGCCCCTATAGTCCACTTACTTTCTATTCTTCTCTCTATCTTCCTCTCTCTAGCATCCTCTCTACGCCACTACTCCAGCTTGTCTCTCTTTTTATCTGGCATTCTGTCTGCTCTCTTTTACTGTCTTTTTCCTGTCTCCCGCACTCTCTTCTGGGTTATTTTCTGCCCAACGGCCTGCTACACTCTAACGCTGGCTGGTGTGTAGGAGAACCCTTTTACTGGAACAAGTAACAATTATAACACCCACTAATAACCTAGAATGGCAGGCTCCCACTTATAACTGCCTGTCGCCCTTCGCCTCCCTGATTGGCTGCAGGCCTCCAATACTCAGTGGTGCTTAAAGCCCCCATGCACCTTTATAAAAGTGCCTAGTCACCACTATCATCACATATATATTATATATATATATATATTATATATATATATATATATATATATATATATATATTATATATATATATATACACACACGAAAAGTATTTGATACACAGGTGATTTTGCAAGTTTTTCCATCAACAAAGACTGGAGAAGTCTATAATTTTTATTGTAGGTACACTTCAACTGTGAGAGACAGAATATAATAAAAAAAAAAACGAGAAAAACACATTGTGTGATTCTTAAATAATTATTTTGTATTTTATTGCATTAAATAATATTTGATACAATAGAAAAACAGAACTTAATATCTGGTACAGAAACCTTTGTCCTTTTAGTAAAAAGGGCTTTTAGTAAAAAGGACTACTGAATAAAAATGTGTTCCTATTTGTATTACGGTCCTTTTTAAATAAGTGATAGTTATGGGTTTAGGTCCGGGGGGGCAGAGTTCAAAGTTATGATCTAGGCTATTAATGATTTTCTAATTATTTCTTACTTTGATTTGTCCTTTCTTTTATTTTCAAGTTTAGAAGCTTCCTTGCAGAGTCATTTGTAGACCGTCTGGACATCTAAAACTGTTTAGCGGTACACAAGCTGTTAAAGTATCAGTAAATTAAGAAAAAATATTAATGTTCAGACATCTTCCTCTTTTATTCCCCTTTATGTCTTCCATTTCCTGTGTTACAATAGGGTTGGAAAATTAGACTATATGCAGCTGAAACCTCTTCAACTCCTCAGCCTGCAATTGAAACCAACCAAGACTAGTTAAATTCTTTTTAGCCACGCTTCATCTATCAATCCCAAGCAGACTAAAAAATAGTTAATTATGTTACTTTTTTGGTCTTGCTGTTTAAGCATATTAACCTTAATAACCACTTTACTTTCCCCATGGTTATATCCAACAGGTTTGTCTACTCGGTAGTCTGTCGGTTTACATTGTTTAACCTGAATACAAGTTGGTTTATATGAGTTTCTGTCCAGATAAGGCTCATGTGGTGTACTCAAAGTGGTTTAAGCTGGCCATACACATAAGATTTGGAAATGGCCAATGACTGAAATATATGGGGCCCTCCACAAGTATAAAGATAGGGCAGACTAGATTTCAGCATGTCTTATCTTTTGTTCATGTGGGAGATAAGTACATTGCTGTCAGAGTGTTCTGCTGGTTTAATTTCCTGTCCCCATCAAAATAGAAGTGCACAGTTGTTTGGACAGAGTGGAATCAACAAAATAACTAAGCTGGCCTCACACATGATATAGCTATTATCCAGATATCATCCAAATGTTCATTTAATACTAGCTCTTGTGTATCAGCACAGCATTATTCCTGTGCTGAATTCTCAGTCTACAGCCCATAAAGAATTTTATATTTTGTGAACGTATGACTTCTCCCTTCTCTTTCTGTATTTTTACACACAGCATTTGTAATATAGGTAAGAAAGCACAAACATAGTATGTATTTGCTATCTTCCCTATGTATATTCTGACTGTGTGATCTGCCCTCCCTGAAGACTTGGATGCTTTCCTGTTTGCCGTGCTCTGATTTGTTCTATACATCTTCCTTCCTCTCCCTACTACCTGTAAGGGTAGATTTACACAGTGGCAGATCTAGGGTGACATGTATGAATGTTGGCTGATTTATGAATCCGCTCTACTGCGGGTCATAAATCAGGTGCATTTTAGCACTAAGACGACAATTCTGGCTCAGGTAAACCACTTTGAAAGTGGTATACCTGTTCCAGTAGCAATACGCCTAGATTTGTAGTACTGAAGCTATAAATCTTTAACTTCGTACGGTTCTAGTGTGCCCCACCTCCCGCACACCCACCGAGATCTGGTGCATTGCAAAGTGCCTCGGGTGCGCTGGCGTACGGGCGATGTAAAACTATAGTGAACGGGGCTGCACTAGATGTCGGGCTGAAAAGACGCCAAACTTCTAGCGCAGCCCCGTTCATACATGTTGCCCTTAGTGTATAGATATCTGCAACTAAAAAAAAACAGTTTTATGCATCTGAATGGAGTTGTTTTGGCAGCAAACAAATAGGGGGACATGTATGAAAACGATCTAGGTCTTAGACTTTCTTTGTTGCCCATAGCACCCAATCAGAGCGCCCCTTTCATTTTTTTCAGAGCACTATATGAAATGAATGAGTGGCTCTGATTGGTTGCTATGGGCAAGAAAGAAAGTCTTATGCCTAGACAGTTTTCATACATCGTGGCGCATAGTTTTCTGCTTTAAATCTGCAACATGTAAATTCACCCTAACAGAGAAGGGATAAGATAGCTGAGAGAACCAACACAGCTAGGATCAGTATACTGTCAGACTTTATAAGAAGCATCAGGACAACCAGCTATGTACAGGAGTTGCTCTGTAACTACAATAGCAAAATGATATGATACGACTACCGTATGTAAACATGTTCTTAAAGGGGTTGTCTCACTACATCGATTCATCATACCTTAGTCCTGTTTTATCAGTTTCATTTTTTAATTCAGGAACTTTTACCAGCTTTACTGGCATCTACTGGCCTACAGTGACAAGCTGCTGAGGACACCAGGTCTGTAGCTATAGCAACAAGCACCTACAGCCAATTAGGCGAGATCGAACAGGTCTGTAGCTATAGTGACCTGAGGAGCTGATGCTGCCCATACAAGAGGGGATATCTAGGTATAGGTAGAAAACTTAATGGACACATATTGCAAAGTGATTTGTTTTAGCAATATCTTTAACATAAAAAGTAATCCTTGTAGCGAGACAACCCCTTTAATTTTGCATCTAGGAAGGAAATACACAGTAAAGAGAGACCAGTACAATGTCAGTATGCAGTGTACATTTCCATTGAGGAAGTTAAAGTTGATTATGATCTTGTACATAACTTGAAAGAATCAACAAAACCGTTCTACAGACCTGTAGTCTGGTCAATGAATCTAATTCCTAATATTGTCATAGTTGTTTATGTATAGTCTTCAACTGTAATTTCTGTCCAGTAATATGTATGTATCAGTAGCTGACTGTTTCTTCCTGAACTCGTATTTTTTATTTTTTTAAGCATCCTGAAGAGCCAGAGTAAATCTATATTAAACAGTATATCAAGTATACACACAGAGGAACAGATTACTTGGTGCTTGAATCAAGTTGCTGATTTGCTAATGTCTCAAACATGTCCACCACAGCTGCCACCAGATGTTTTACAGTCCAAGGTGCTGGAGCTCCTAAAAAATAAAGTTAAAGGTACATTATATCATGAATATAGGATAAAGGATATAAATATCCCAAAAAAAACACTATTGACTCTCCTAAGTGTTATAGATCAACTTCCATCAAGTGAAATTCTTAGGGCGACATGTATGAATTCGAATGAGTACTTTTTTTTACGTGGCGCCGACACTCCAGTTCTCCAGAGTGTAGAATACGACAGTATGAAGATTTTTGGCGCATTACATAGAGCTTAATGTGCCATCTTTGTATGGGCATAGAGTGTAATGCGCCAAACTTGGCGCACTAAGCTCTATGTAAATCGCCAAAAATCTGTCATATTCTACACTCTCAGAATCTCATAATCCGAGCATTGAAACATTAAGAGGGCGAATTGTATGAATTCGAATGCATATTTTTTTTTTAAATTGCTGCCAACACCACAGTTCTAAATAGATATAGAAGAGTGTAGAATACGACAGATTTTTGGCGCATTACATAGAGCTTAATGTGCCAACTTTGTATGGGCATAGAGTGTAATGCGCCAAACTTGGTGCACTGAGCTCTATGTAATGCGCCAAAAATCTGTGGTATTCTACACTCTTCTATATCTATTTAGAACTGTGGTGTTGGCACCAAGTAAAAAAAAAGTACGCATTCGAATTCATACATGTCGCCCTTAGTGTATATTACTTAATAAGAAAATAAACCAAAATGGTCAATGTCGGTCTTTCTCAGGCTTTGCTTAGTTATGCAGAGGTATGGAACAATAAGTTGGGTGTTTTGGTTGTCACCCAGCTTGTTCTAAAAGGGACAAGTAAAAAATAGAATGACTTGACAGAAAAGAAGAGTCATAGGCTTAGAATTCCTTTTTTTGTTGTGGTTTGGGGAGAAGGGGATTTGGAATGAATTTTATCTAATAGTAAAAATTAACTCCTGCAGGAATCCTGACCAATACATTTCTTAAGCTTTGTTTTGAGAATTTGATTATGAAACATTTAGAGGCATCCCATCTGGCTTTACAAGATCAATTGGCAAACAAAGAGACTTTATATGTGAGTATGTATGTCAATGTTCATCTCAACAATTATTTACAAAGTTTTTATTAACTTTACTCTCTAAGGGCTTGTTCACACTGAGTATACACTCCATGTTACAAGCGCTTTAGGGATCCGTCTTGGGGTCCGCTGTCGGTCCCCAAGACGGATCTAAACAATTAGTGAAATTATCACTGCTCGCTGTGCTGAACACGGAGCGGCGCTCACATGAGAGAACGCAGCTCCGTGGGTCAATAGCGCATCTGCGTTCTCTCATGTGAGCGCCGCTCTCGTGTTCAGCACAGCGAGCAGTGATAATTTCACTCTAATTGTTTAGATCCGTCTTGGGGACCGACAGAGCGGACCCCAAGACGGATCCCTGAAGCGCTTGTATACACTCCGTGTGAACAAGCCCTAATACTTAACTCTAAGCTTGTTTGTATAGAAGTTCTCTGAAATTCTACTACAGACCATATAAAAATGTGTTTATATACTTCTTAAACATCAGAAGAAATAATAGAATTCAACACCTGTTTACGCGAATAACATTTACATTTTTAGCAGTCAATATGGCTTATTAAAGAGGTCCTGTCACCTTCAACCCATTACCGCCAGTTTTGACCTCCCTGACAGAGCTCCATATTTAAATCTGATGTGTCACTTTATGTGAGAATAACCTTTTGATGCTTTCACCTATCCATGTGATTCAGAGACTGTTTTCTCATGACACAATGTGCTTTAAGTTAGGACAAAATTTTGGTCCATACAATCCTTGTTTATTTGTGAAAAAATATTGCCAAAATTGTAACAAATTTGCCATTTTCAAAGTTCAAAAACTTCTGTGTATAAGACAGATAGTTGTTGCGCACAAGATAGTTTATAACTAGCATCTACCATATGTCTACTGTAGGTTGGAATCATTTTGTAAACGTCTTTTAATTTTAGTTTTATTTTGCTACAACATCAGGGGGCTTAAGGGCCACATGTTTGAAACAGTTTTGGTCTAAAACTCACTCTTTTTCCCATAGTAACTTATGGGCAAAAAAGTGAGTTTTATACCTAAACAGGTTCATACATGTGGCCCTTAGTACTAATTTTTCACATTTCAAGAATATTTGCAACATTAATTTTTTTAGGAACCAGTTCAGTTCTGACGTAGCTTTGAGGGGCCTGTATGTTAGATACCCCCATAAATAACTACATCTAAGAAACTACATCCCTTAAAGTAACAGCATTTAGGAAGTTTATTAACTGGTCACAGAAATTAAAGCAAAGTGGAGTTGAAATTTCAAAATGTCCTTTTTTTTTTGAAGATTTTCAATTTGTATCCATTATTCACTGGGAAATGGTAGATGTGACCAAGGAAATGCAACTCAACATAAATCCCCCTAATTCTACTGTTTTTAGAGATATCCTGTAAGTGGCCCTAGTGCACTATTTGGCTCAACCACAAGCCTCAGAATAGGAGAAGCACCTACTGGACTTTGGGGTCTCATTTTCATTACGATTTTCTTTAGGCACCATTAGGCGCCTAAGGTGCTAAAACATAATAAACCCCCCTAACAATACTGCATATTGGAAACTACACTCCTTATGGAATATACCCAGGAGTGTAGTGAGTATATCAACCCCACAGGTGTTTCACAGATTTTTTTTTAGCGTTAGGCTGTGAAAATGAAAAATTAATTATTTTCCAACAATCTGCAATTTTAGCTGAAAATCTTCCATTTTTACAAGGAATCCTGGAAAAAGGTACCCCAAAATTTGTTACGTAACTTCTTCCAAGTACGACAGTACCCTATATGTGGGTGTAAACTGCTGTTTGGGCACATGGCAGGGCATACAAGGGAGGGAGAAATATTTGGAACGCAGATTTTGGTGGGTGCCATGTCGCATTTATAAAGCCCCTAAAGTACCAGAACATGAGAAACCTTCCAGAAGTCACCCCATTTTGGATTCAGCATCTCTCAGGGATCTCATCTAGGGGTGTACTGTGCGTTTTGGACACACAGGTGTTCCATAGGTTTTTTCAGCTCTGAGACATGAAAATGGGGGAAAATAAACACAGTTCCGCCACCGTTGTTTTAGTTTCATTTTTACAGCGTTCGGCGTGCAGTATTTTATATAGTTTATGTTTTATTACTGTTACACAATAGAAATGCGTTTGTAAAAAATTGTGTTTTATGTCGTCAAAGTCTGATAGCCATAACTTTTTTATTTTTCTTATTTGGAGCCGATTAAAGGCTTGTTTTTGTGGGATGAGTAGCCGTTTTCATTGATACCATTATGGGATTCATATGACGCTTTGATTGCTTTTTATTACGGTTTTTGTCAGGTGCTTTGATCAAAATACAGCAATCTTAGCATTATTTTTTATTTTTTACAGCAGTCACCTTGCTGTATAAATGACATGCTAGCTTTACTCAGTAGGTTGATATGATTACAGAGATACCCAATTAGTATATTTTTTATGTGTTACTGCTTTTACACAATCACATAACTAGAAAAAATATCAACCCTTTAAAACATCACTTTTATTAGTAACCGTTTAAAATCATATCCCAAAATATACAGCAATCCTGTAAGGTATACCAAGAAAATATAGTGTATATAATCAATTACTCACCACCTCCCATAAACTGCGTTGTATGTGGTCACAAGTAGATACACACGATCTCCAGAACTTGGTGAGAAAGCACTGGTATACTATCCCTATACACTATAATCCCTAACAACTTTCCCTTAGCAGAGCTACCGCCCTGATGAGAGCGACTCTGCAAATCTTTACCCCTAAAGTAAACTCCTAACTCAACCCTATAGAGCTCCGAATAAGGGAAAGAGTGAGTTTAAACTTAAATAAAAAAAACACCTAAACGCGTAGACCGTCAGTATACCCCGGTATACTTGGGTATACTGACGGTATGGACAACACTATGGGCCACATGTATGAACCTGTTTAGGTCTAAAACTCACTTTTTTACATCTAGGTTACTATGGGCAAAAGAGGGAGTTTTAGACCTAAACAGGTTCATATATGTGGCCCTATGTCTGGCTAACCCCCTTGTTATTACAACTTAGATTTTTTACTACCCCAATCCAAATTGGATAAGAACACCTACTGATGAGAAGATATATTTGTCTTTGGGGAAACTCGTTTAGGTGTTTTTTTCTATTTAAGTTTAAACTCACTCATTCCCTTATTTGGAGCTCCATAGGGTTGAGTTAGGAGTTTACTTTAGGGGTAAAGATTTGCAGAGTCGCTCTCATCAGGGCGGTAGCTCTGCTAAGGGAAAGTTGTTAGGGATTATAGTGTATAGGGATAGTATACCACTGCTTTCTCACCAAGTTCTGGAGATCGTGTGTATCTACTTGTGACCACATACAATGCAGTTTATGGGAGGTGGTGAGTAATTGATTATATACACTATTTTTCCTTGGTATACCTTCGGGTTGCTGATATTTTTGGGATATGTTTTAAATGGTTACAATTAAAAGTGAATTTTTTTAACCCCCCTTCCCGACATAGGGCGATGCATACCCCCTAGGGGAAGTGACTTCCCCGCAAATGGAGTTCAATACGCCCTGGCGATCCGTGGGCTTGCGGGCGAGCCCCCCGCGATGAAAATGGGACCAGGGGTTTAAATTACCGTGGCCGCATGTGTATAAACCCGGGCCGGAGAGGCCCGGCCGGGGTGTTTAAAGCTTCATTCCGCACCCCTGTCTGGCTGCGGTAATAAAGCCGCGGAGGAGGAGGAGCTCCTCCTGCTGCTCCCTTCGGCTGCCCCGAAATGTGTGCGGCCCATCAGCGTCTGATAAACCCCTGAAAGTAAACGGCACTTCTGGGATCTCTGTGCATCACCATGCCCGCAAGTTGTGGGCGGGGAAAGGGCCCGTTGTATGGGCCGTAACGTAGGTTTTCTGTGAACGGGCCCTGCCTTCAAACAGCAAATGATGACTGCTTTTAAAAGAAAAAATAAAAAAAAGTGAAAAAAAAAAGAAAAAATTTAAATGTAAAGG
The DNA here is from genome assembly GCA_025379985.1 of Phyllomedusa bahiana. Classification (NCBI taxonomy): domain Eukaryota; kingdom Metazoa; phylum Chordata; class Amphibia; order Anura; family Hylidae; genus Phyllomedusa; species Phyllomedusa bahiana. The sequence continues at coordinate 68,074 of JAODAL010008381.1, read as the reverse complement.
TAAAAAAAAAAAACACAAGCACAAAAAAAAAGAAAAAAAAAAAACCCTTTTCACCCCCCTTTTTCCCTTTAAAAACGCCAATCCCCCCAAAAAAAGATAAAAAATAAAAAAGTCCCCATATTTGGTATCCCCGATGTGTAACGACCCCCCCGATAAATTGTTACGTTAAAAAACCTTTTACGGTGAACGCCGTTAAAAAACAAAAAAACAAAAAACGTACTAAAATTGCGTATTTGTAAATTGCGCACTAAAATGGAAAAAAAAGTGATAAAAACTCTATAAACCCCCCAAAAATTTTTTACCAATTAAATTTCGGGTTAACCCCGCAAAAAAAAAGTCCTTACCGTTCGTTCGGAAAAAATAAAAAAGTTATGGCTCTAAAAGAAGCGATGCTAAAAATTATTTAAAACAATAAAAACTTTTTTTTTTTTTTAAATTGCTTCAAAATTAAAAAAAAATATATAAATAGGGTATCGCCGTAATTGTATCGACACGAGATAAGCTAACTGGTCATGGATTCTGCCCGGTGGCGGTTAAAAAAAAAAACCTACTAGGATTGCAGTATTTTCTTCACCCTGCCCCTTCCAAAAAAAGGTTTAAAACTGATCAAAAAAGTCTTTTCCCCCCAAAAAAATGTACCCAATAAAAAGTTTTAAATTTCCCCCAAAAAAAAAAGCCCCCACCAGTACGACACGAAAAATTAAAAAAAAATTAGGCTCTCAGACTATGGGGAGAAAAAAAAGTGTTTTCCATTTGAAAAAAGTGTTTTTATTGTGTAAAAGCTGTTAAAACATTTTAAAAAAATTACAAATTGGTATCGTGTAATTGTATGACCGTGAGTATACTAGATGTTAGTTATTTCCCCGGTGACCCTGTTAAAAAAAAAAAAAAAAAAACACTTCCGGGAATGTTTTTTTTTTGTTTCAAAAAGGCCCTCAAAAAAAACCCCTTTTTTTAAAAGTGATCAAAGGGCATATCCCCCCCTTTAAATGGTACTAAAAAAAAAGTCAACTAAATTCCCAACAAAAAACAAAGCCCATAATTTGCCCCGGGTATACGAAAAATGAAAAACTTTTTAGGGGCTATTCAAAAAAGGACAACAAAAAAACCGCAATTTTTTATGGGAACCTATTTTTCTTTTGGGTGAAAAAAGTTTTTAAAAACTTTTAAAAAACTTTTATAAAAATTTATCACTGCAATTTTTACCGACCCAATAGTAAAGTTTTCCCTGTCTTTTATATTTGCAGGGGGCAAAAGCTGAAAAATTAAAGGGCCCAAAAAAAAATTTTGGGGGGGAAATTTGGGGTTTTAAAAAGTCCCCTCTTTTTTCTTAGCCCAATGAAAAAAAAAAAAGTTTTTTTAAAAACCCTGGCACCCAAAATGTAAAAATTCCCCCCCCTAGATGTGATCTTGGGCTTTGCTGAATCCAAAGGCTTATGTTCATTTGGCCCTTATTTCGGGAATTTATTTACCATCGGTTTCCCCGATGTAAATAGGGTTTCCAAAATTTCAGTTGAAAACCAGTTGCAAATAAGTCCCACTATGTGTGGACGTTTTTTGAAAATTTTTTTCCCCGACGGTTTCATCATCCCCAATTTAATTGTAGGTGGTGAATCCGTCCGTAAATAATTGCCCCTTGAAAATTTTGTTTTTTCAGCCCGGATTGCGTCTTTAAATTTTCCGGGGCCCGGGCCAATCCCGGCCCGGAACTAAGGGGTGTGGGGAACACAAAGCCGTTTTTTTTACTATTAAAATTAAATTTGAAAAAAAGGCTGTTCCCTTTATTTCGGGACTGATTTCCCGAAAGATTGAGGGGAATGCCCAAATCCGTCCCCCAAAATAAGTGGCTAAATAACCCGTGTGAACGGGGGCCCCGGGGGGTGGTAATTCGGGAAAGGTTTAAACCTGTTCTGGAAATTTTGAGGGTTTTGGGTAAATGGGGACAGGGCCCCCAACCCAAAAATTCTGCTTTCCAAAACCCAAAATAGCACTCCCTCCCTTGTCCCCCTGCCATGCGCTCAAACACCGGGTTTAAAAACCCACATGTAGGGTTTTGGGCCGGAATTTGGAAAAAATTTGGTTTAAAAAGGTTTTTGGATGTTTTTTTTTACAGGAAAATGCCTTGAAAAATAAAAAAAAAAAAATTTTTTTCATTTTAAAAATTGCAGTTTTTTGGAAAAAATTTTTTTTTTTTTTTCTTTTTTCACGGCCTAACGTTTTAAAAATTTTGTGACAAATTTGGGGGGTCCGATATGCTCACACACCCCTGGATATTTTCCCTTAAAAAGGGGTTTTTTTGAATTTTCCAATTTGGGGTCTTTTTGGGGGGATTTTTATTAAGTTTTACCCACCTTTAAAGGGGTGTCCAAAAACCCTAAAGGGGGCCCCCTAATAAAAAATGAAAACCAGAGCCCAGTAGGTGCTCCTCCTATTTTTGGGGCTTGGGGGTTGACCAAATAATGCACGGGGCCCCACATAGGGGATTCTCTGAAAAACGGCAGACAGAAATGGGGAATCAATTTAAGTTGTTTTTCCCCTGATCCTTTTCCATATTCTTGTGAAAAAAGGTTAAAAAAATTTTTAAAATCTGCAAAAAAAAAGGGGAAATTTTGAAAATTTTCACTTCCCTTGTTTTTAATTTCCCTGTGAAAAAATTTAATGGGTTAATAATTCCTAAATGGGGTTTTTTTTTGATATTTTAAAGGGGCTTTTTAGATTCTTAGTAAATTTTCATTTATGGGGGTTTTAAACCCATACAGGTCAATCAAAGTCACTTTTTGGTAGGGGAATGGCCCCAAAAAATTTGTATATTGAAAAAATTTTTGTTAAAAAAAATTTAAAAAATTTTCCTACAAAATTTTAAAGCCCCCCCTGTCTTTAAAAAAAAAAAAAAGGGGGGGGGGGGGGAACTTTTTTAAAAAAATTTTTTGCCAAATACAGAGCCATGGGTAGATGCTATTTTATAAAACTTTTTTTGAGGGAAATTTAAATTTTTCCCTGTTTTTAATGCAAAAATTTTTTTGGACTTTTAAAAATTTGGTAAATTTTTAAAATTTTTTCCCGGGGTTTTTTTTGATTTTTTTCACAAAATAAAAAAAGAAATTTTGGGGGCCCCAAATTTTTTACTATTTTTAAGCACAATGTTTTAAAGGGGGGGAAAAAAGTTCTTTTTTCCACAGGGGTTTTGGTTAAAAGTGTCAAAAAGTTATTCTCAAAAAAAAAAGTGAAAACATGCCCGGGATTTAAAAAATGGGGGGCCTCTGTCAGAGAGGGGCCAAAATTTGGCTCCGGGGGGTTTTAAGGGTTTTTTTAAGGGTTGGGATATTTTTCTAGTTATGTAATTGTTGACTATCACCTATTGATTATTTGTGTATTTTTTTGGGGGGGATCTCTTTTACACAATCAAAACACTTTTATTCAAAAGGGAAAACATGTGATTGCATCCCTATAGTCTGAGAGCCAAATAACTTTTTTATTTTTCTGTGTATGGGGGGGAAGAGGGGGGGTTTTAAGGGGTTTTGTTTTTTCCCAGGATTTGTTGACATTTTTTTTTGGGTATTTTTTTTTTGGGGGGCCCAAAGGCTTTCTATTTTTTTTAAAATCCTTTTTTGGGAAAGGGCAGAGTGAGAAAATAAAATTCCAAACCCTAGTGGGTTTTTTTTTTATCAGGCCCCTTGTGTTGTTTTAATGACAAGTTAATTTTTTTTTGTAAAGTCGTTTAAGGGGATTACGCAATCCCCAATTTATATATTTTTTTTTCTATGGTGAAGTGCTTTAAAAAAAGTTTTTTTTAAATTGTTTTTAAAAAAAATATTTATGAATCAAAACCCTTTGATACCCAATAATTTTTTTTTTTTTCCCATTTTACAGAGTTTTTGAAAGGGGGTTTTTTATTTGCGGGCAAACTGATTTTTTTCCATTGGGTTTAATACTTTGGAAATTTATTTTGATTTTTTTCATCTCTTTTAAATTCCTTTTTTTGTGTTTTGGGGATGAAGGAAAAAAATTTCATATTTCAGTGCCCGTTTTTTTTTTTTTTACGGTGTTCCCCTTTTGGGGTTTTAAATAATGTGAAAAAAAATTTTTTTTTAAAAGGGCCCTATGATTTTTTGGGGGGGGCAAATTTGGGTTTGGAAAGGGGGGGGGAAAAAAAGGGAAATTGCCCAATCGCAGGTCCTGTTTGAGAGCCGGACGTTTTTCTACGTCCCCTTACATCCTTTTGCGGGAAATTCACTTATTCTTAAAAGTTTTTACTAGTGAGGGAGTAAAGAAGAAAAAATTGTTCGGGTTAAAAATCGAATTTTCAAAAACGGGTTTTGGTTCGGAAAAAAGGGTCGATTTCGAACTCGGACCCCTTAAAATGGGAAAAAGACGCCCCCGGGGTTCATTTTTATATCTAAAACAGGTGAGGGAAGGGGAAAGCTGAAATTTTAAACCACCCTTTTAACAGTAAACTGGATACGTGGAACAAAGAAATTGAGAGGCTAAAATACTTAATTCAATGGCTAACTGAAAAAATGAGGACAGCTTACAAGCAGGGGCATAGTTATAGGAGGTGCAGTGGTAGCAGCCGCTATGGGAACCTGCATCCTGAAGGGGCCCAAAAGCCCCTTTGACACATAAGAAGACACCGTTATTGAAAATGGCACATGGTAACTGGCAGGGGTGTCAATAGGGCAGTAAGGGCAGTAGTCCTGTCAGGGGCCCTAATCAAAAAGAGGCCCACTGATATGTTAAAAAATTGGAACTAGTAATGGCTGAGGGGCCAAATTTGATTTGGCTGTATGGGGCCCTCAAATGGATAATAAATGACTGATGGTAGCCCTGGTAATGAGGGGGCCCCATTTCACTTTTTGCACCAGGGCCTGAAAACTTGAACTTGCCTCCTGCAGGCTGGACTAGATTAGATGGCAGTACCTTTGGTGGCAACGAGAACATGCCAATGGGGAACATGGAGAACATGTTCCTTCCAATGGGGAACATGCCAATGGGGAACATGGGAGCAAGCGATGACAGGTCTGACGGTCCTGGGACTGACTATGTGCTCACTTGTCTGTTGTCCGGAGCACTGGAAGGAGTGCCTTGTCTCATACCTCTATCTCCACTTCCCAAGCCCCTCCTGGCTCGCTTACCATCTCTGGTTCTCACCATGTTCAAAAGCTAAATATTATAGCTCTGCATGTGGCACAAGATATATGTAATAAAAAAGAGAGAAGTGTATATATATATATGTGGATCACAATAACGCACTGGTATATTTCAGTGTTATGTGGACTTAAAATCTGGCAAAATTATACTTTTTGGCATTGAGTAAGATTTAGCAACAGAGAGAACTCTATTTCTATATCTGTATGACAATAACACACGGTATATTTGAAAGGTATTTCACCCCTAAAACTGCCAAAAATTAACTTTTCTCCACTCCGTTCGACTTTAACTTTACATTTCTCGAACGGTTCGATCAACACTATTCTTTACCAGTACAAATTACCTCTTCCTTGATTGCCCTATTCCTATGTATAGACATAGAAGATTGATGGCAAAAAAGACCTTAGTCTGACCTGTTATATGCTTTTTTATCTTAGGATAGATACATGTTTATCCCGAGCAGGTTTACATTCACTTAGTGCTGATTTTCCAACCACATCTTCTGGAAGTCTAAGCATGAAAACCTAAAAGATAAAACAAAGAAGATATGTGGGTCATAGTAGGTTTAGGCAATGTTTGTAAGTCCATGCTAGATGTATGTCATGGAACATTAAGACAAAATATACTTGTATGCTTTGCTGTGCTGAATTTTTTTTTTTCATTTTCAGGGACTGCTGAAGAATCTTACAAAGATCATCGCTAAGGACGATGGTGTTATAAATTAACCGACAATACATTGAGCAGAAGCATTCTGCTGCACAGTATTCCTATCATTACATACAGGAATACCTTAAAACCCTTGACTCACACAGTTTACATTCAATGTTTACATGTATTAATATAAGGCATTATTATTACTGATTCTATATAAATTCTCTATGGCTGCAGGACACACCGGGAACATGTTTTTTTTATGACAGACAGAACAAAGTCTATTCTAGTAACAGCTGCATATTTTACTAATTTATAGGTGTAAAGAAATGAAAATTTTATATCAGCAAAGTCCTTCACAGTCAGTTTTGTATTAGTTTTAAAATGAACCTGTCACAATGAATATGCTATGTGCAGACATTATGTTATAAAACAGCAGGGGCTGAGCAGATTGAACTCTAATTTTGTTTGGAAAGATTCAGTAAAATTTCAATAACAAGATTCGATAATTTACCTTTTAAAAAGCACTACTTTTCATTATTTGGAGCTCTGTAGCTTTTTTTTACTACAGATTAAATTTCCTGCACTCCCCACGGCAAGAGTTATTGGTTGGTTTTTCATATGGTTTGCAGTTTTAGAAACTGTCTGAAAACCAACATGCAACGCTCCCCCATAGACTTTAATTGAAAATCCGTGCAGCAGTCCCCACTGAACGAATTTTCCGCCGGACAGTCTTTTTTTACACCGCCGGCATATTGAAAAACTTAGAACATGTTTATTCTTCCGCCTGGTTTTCGGGCAAAACATGAACATGTGGGTGCAAAGCGGAACGACTTGAATCCACAAACCACAGATAAAAGCCGCCACCTGCGTGCCAAACAAAGACACATTACTGGTCGGAAAATTAGACCAGTATTTGGTCTTTGCCGTGTGAATGCAACCTAACGCTCAGCTAATTATAGAGGGACTAAATATGCTAATCACTGCTATAGAACCACCCACAGCCTGACCAGTCTGAAGCTGCATGTGACGCTGTGAAACAACATGGAGAGAAAACCCCTTTAATGAATAAATTACAAGTTCTGCTGAATCTTTCCCTACAAAACTATTTATCAATCTGCTCTCTGCCGTGCTGCCTGTGGATCAGATAGCATGATTACTGTAACTTTAAGTCATTAGACCCACCTATATTGACAGCAGCTAATATACCTCTTCACAAATAACCATGCCAGATTTCAATGTGTATAATAGAGCTGTTGGTGGGAAATTAACTGTTTGGCCAACCACTATCTCAAATGTATGAAAAGGTGATACAGACTGGGAATACAAACTATTTGTCCATGTTTATGTCTGTATTTTACCCCTTCTGATTTTTTTTGTAAATGTTGTAAGTTTTCTGTTAATGTTTTTTATAACCATATTTTCTTCCACTCCTTAGTCCTAATTGAGGTTCAATGCAGACAGATATAAGAAGCAGAGTATTTCTTAATATTTAAAAAAAGAGTACAAATAGAAAATCAAAAGGTGCTTTACATTAAAAATAAAGACATGTTTGTCACGTACACACTCACCAGCACGTGACTGGGGGGCAACTGTAATGGGGCTGATTTATTTCAACTTGCACTCACCTCTCACTCGGGTAGCGAATCAAGCATAAATCACACCCCAAGACAGTTCCAGCACCCCAAAGAATATCCGCTGCCACCACCTTCCTTCAATACTCAAAAAGAATCAGACGGAAGGAATCTGATTCCAAACAGATATACTTAAGAACACTTAAAAAAAAGAAAACAAAACGCTTACCAGGTCACCTCACTGCTCTCCAGCAGCTACAAAGAAAAAGCACTACTTCATGGAAATGGATTCGTGCAGCGACAAGAACTAACGTATTAATGGTAACTTTAATATTAAACGATTTACAGTGCTTACATAAACAAAATACAATAAGGGCTTGTTCACACGGAGTTTTCACTCCGTGTTACAAGCCCTTTACGGATCCGTCTCTGGGACCGACAGGACGAACCCAGAGACGGATCTAAATAATTAGCAGGGAGAATCTCCCTGCTCGCTATGTGAAAAGCGCAGTGGCGTTCATATAACAGATCGCAGTTGCACCTTTCAAAAGCACTGTTCGGGTCCGTCTCTGACATGCAATTCTTTCAGACAGACCCGAGCGGCGCTTTTGAAAGGCGCAGCTGAGATCTGTCATATGAACGCCACTGTGCTTTTCACATAGCGAGCAGGGAGAATCTCCCTGCTAACTATTTAGATCCCTCTGGGTCCGTCCTGTTGGTCCCAGAGACGGATCCATAAAGGGCTTGTAACACGGAGTGAAAACTCCGTGTGAAAAAGCCCTAACAATGACTCTGACATACGCATCAAACGGTTATAAAACAATGGGGGAGAAAACTTAGAAAGCCCTTACAATACTTACAAGTATTGACTTTCAGATCCGAGGGGCACGGAGGAAGGGAGATGGAACACAGCTCAATCCAGAATTGATCCCCAAATTATGTACAAAGAGCTGACCCTTGGACAATGGGTCTTATACCCTAATCAGCCATCTCAGGTTTTCCCCACCTCCTTCATAACTTTGCTTCATCACTGGCTGGAAGATATAATGAGGTGGGTGGCGCTTGATGTCTAATGAGGGTTGTTGCTTACTATCCCCTCTACATGGCAATCACGGACTGTGCTTCTGCTGTGGACAGATCAATGAACTCTGAACCGTTGTGCCTAATCCTTTATGGTTCTATGGGGTCATAGGCCACATCTGTTGGACTTTACTGGCTGGGGATTGTATATGTTAAGAATCGTAAAACGTAAGAAATGTGGCTACAGCCCATGTTGTACAAACACGTGGATAATAGAACTGTCAAAAGAGACTGGTGTGAGGTTCTGCAGACCTATGCTACAGATTCCATTGCCAAAGGGGGGTGGAGGCCTTTAAGCTGTGGCAATACTGACAATATAAGCAATGTTTTAATGACAATACAGAATACATATCATTTTCAGTGTACTACATTACAATGTTCATAAAATAAAATATGTTCATAATATAAGTAGTTTCTTAACCAATCAGACGTATATAAGTATGATGGCTTAATTAATGATGACAAGTAGAACTCTCTTCCTGGACTCCTGCCCAGTTTGCATTGGCAGCAGAAAATCCATGGTTTGAGTTTCCTACATACAACAGACTTTAAACTGAACGTGTATATTTACATGCATTTCATAGAAGAGAAAAATGAAAAATATACTGTACATGGAATTCACATGCAATCCACATTTCATTGAGTCAGCATTGTTCTATTTTCACATGTATTTTCCACATGCACATTTCATGTGGAGAATAGAGCATGCAATTTCTTCATGCATTTCCACTCCAGTTTCACATGTATTTTTTCCATTAAAATCTATGGGGCAGTAAAAATGTTCAACCAATCCATATGTCTTTCTTTTTAGACAGATTTCACATAGGCTTTGTCACAGGGAAGAATACACTGTGTGAACATATCCTAACACAGCAGAGCAGGGCTGCCATGAGTCATCTATTAACCGTTTCAGAGCCCCATACAGCCAAATCAAATGGGGGGCCCCACCCATTACTAGTTCCTATTTTTTAACCTATCAGTGGGCCCCTTTTTGATTATGGTCCCTGACAGGAGTATTGCCGTACTGCCCTATTGGCACCCCTGCAGCAGAGGGACATGTCAGACTATACCATACATGGCGCTCTATGAACTAAGGCCAGTCTTAAAGGGGCTGCCAAATACACAAAATTAATCAGTGGAGGTACCAGTTCATACACCTCTAGTGATGCTATGTATATGTATATTTATATATATATGTATATTTTAACATCCGTGGCCCTTTAAAAACTACAAAGACTGGGTGAGACCGTTACCCTTTGCACTAGTAAATTTACCATGTGAATTGTAAGAGATAAGAGTCGGGGAAAGACAAGAGAAGTACAGAAAAAACAGGTCACAGGGGCCAGTATGAACTAGCTGACTTCTTACTTAACGCTGATAAACATCCCATGTGAGCATAAAATACTTGCTCATATTATTCATCTAGATACTAGAGATTTTTTTATGTCAAATCCAGGCCCACCGGAATAAAAACTAAACTAAAGCAAGTCAAAGATACATTTTTATGACTTTGTCTATCTCAATCTACATTGCTGCCTAAAAACATCCAGCAGTATATGGGGCCTATGGATGGGGAATACTTGTTGCAGATTTTCACAAAAAGAATAAAATAAAAGAATGTTAATGGAGTTTTAGAAAAGTTTCTCCACTCGTTATTGAACAAAATGTGTGCAGATTTAAAGGGAACCTGTCACATAGGTGATGCCTCCTTTGCTGAGGACAGCACAGCTAGTGTCAGACCTGCTGTTTCCGGCGCTGTGTCCCTTATTCTGTAAGATGCTGTATTTTTAGAGTATTTACCCTCAAATCTTATTAATGAGCAGGTGTTGGCCCCGCCCACCAAAGGCTAGCACCGCCCACCTGGCACTCACATGTTTCTACCTATTCAAAGTAATAGGTTTATCAGTTGAGGTGGGCGGGGCTAGCATCAGGTGGGCGGGGTTTGAAAAAACTGACTCTTTGAATGACTCTTTTCTGGCTGAAACCTGCAGATTTGAGCATTAAATATTTGAAACCTACAGCTTCTTACAGAATAAGGGACACAGCGCTGGAAACAGCAGGTCTGACACTAGCTTGTGCTATCCTCAGCAAGGGGGGCATAATCTATGTGACAGGTTCTTTTTAAAGGCTTACTGCAGATTGTCAAATCCACTGCATTGAGTGAAGGGATATGGCTTAATCCATAGCAAAACCTAGATAATAAGTTCTGTGCAATGTATAACCTGACCTGACTCGCTGCTCCCAGGCCATTTAATGTCAGTATAACTTGACATCAAAATGCTGCCGTACATGATACGGAGACAAACATAATTTTAGGTACTGTCATTAGTCTATACTCAAAGGGGTGTAGCAAAACTAATAAAAGCTTATCAGTCTGTCAGGACATGATTACAAATATAAGGGAAAAAATCCTCTAGTACCCACATCAAATCATCCTGGTGATCCCATCAATGACATCATTGTTCAGTTTTCATGTATATCGCACATGACTGCTGCAGTCTGTGATTAGCTGGAGGGTTGACTTTCTTTATTTTATTTTGAATCATGCCCTGATGGACTGATGAGCATTTGTTAGTTTTGGAGTACCCTTTAACTTGCTTTTCCTCTCTCTTATATATCTAAGTAGCCATGGATGTTAGTCAGTAAAACCAATGGAAACTGTCTAGATTTTATATAAATGCAAGACTGTTTTTCAGCACTTTGGAAGGGTGCAAAAATGTTGGTGCATCACTGCAGATCTGCAATAAACGATGAATAATAAAGACATGTTCTTGCTCTGGTAATAGTACTTTGCTATAAAAAAGCAAGCGTATGCATTAAAATTTATTTTATTTTAGTGGGTACTGTTTATATTTTATTTCATATCAAAAGGTACATTGTGTAATATCATTATGTTGTACATTATAATTACTTTCCGGGATAAAATAATTAAAGGGGTTTTCTCACTACAAAGATCATATCTGTAATGATGAGGAAAGTTAAAATAAGAACTTTTGCAATTGGTTTGCATTACCTAAATCATTTAGTATAGCAGATAGAAGCTAATCTGTGTGTGTCTTGAGCTATTTCTGCAGCAAGTGGTTGGGCCACGTCCCCTTTGTTATGATTGGTTGCCTGATATTTCATCCATGGGACATGGGACATGCCTCCTGGACAGGACATGCCACCTCTGCTGTGATTAGCTGCCTGCACTCTGGGCTTACTCCCCCCTAAGCTGTGGAAAATGAAAGTGAAACTAGCTGCCTCAGCTTTCTATAATGTCTGTGTAATGACAGCTGCCTTACCTTCTTTATGCTCCTCTCCAAGCTCTATGTGAAGGATCTGGGCAATTACTGAGTCTCTAGCTGTTAGATTCACTTTCCCCCCATATAACACAGCCTTATACACTGTCCCCCCTATAACACAGCCTTATACACTTTAGGGGACATGAATGAAGATCGACGCGTTGAAGTGCCTGTTGTATGTCGGCGCCGAAGTGCGCTTATAAATGCGGGGCAAACTTCGACGCCTCCAGCAGACAGACCACATTGAAATAGGTCTGCTTGTCGAAGCTTTAATGCGCCTTACTTTGCTGACCCGCATTCATACATGCATCAGTGTTTTCGAATGTGGTGCGTCCCACCCCAGAACGCCCACAGCATGCCCCTTCATGTTAGGCGCATTAGAAAGTGGCGAACTTTGCGCCTAATGCACTTAACACATAGGGGAGGTGCGTCCGACAGCGGAGCCGGCACAGAGAGGCGCATTATATGCCAGAAAACAAGCGAAAACTCCGATAATACATGTCCCCCTTTGTTTCATCAGTTCAGGCTGTATGTATGACTGGTTACAGAAATGCAGGTGTTCTGGTTACAAGGAGCTTGTGGAGGAAGGTGGCAGCTCTGCAAACATAAGAACAGACCACTGCAGGAGCTCTGCAGAGCTGAGACATTCTCTCCCTTCCACTGCTCACACAGAATGATGATGTCACCAGCCTTCAGTGAGGGAAGACCCGCCTACTGGGAGGAGAGACTTGCCCCTGGATTTGAAGCACTAAGAGACAGAAACAGCTCAGGTCTGGGAAAGTTTCTGATGAGAAAATCCCTTTAATCATGGGGAACATTGTGTGCTTCCAAATTAAATGAAATCATTAGCTTTATTAATGATGAGTATACAAATGCCAATCATTACATACAGAAGTGCTTGTCTATTTTAGGCCATATAAGTTTAGTCAAAGCATCTTTCATAGCTTGAAACACTTAAACACGTCTGTATATAATGTTTGCATTTTACTGTATCTGTCACGAATAAATCTGAAGGTTTCACTTTATTTGGAGAAGTCGTCATGATGGTCTGGATGAAAAAGAAATGGGAACGTAAATTGCTGCAGTCATAGAATATGTCTCCTGTGAGTCTCTAGAGGTATCTGAACTGATCTCAGTAATGTGTCTGCAGAGTGCCTGTGTACAACTAGTATCTGCAACTATATGGGCACTATATGGCATAAATATTGGTCTTAGTGTAATGGTTTATATTCAGAAACAGTTTGATAGTATTATTGAGTCACTTTACGTTGGTGATCTGTGGTGATGATGCGGCGGTATTATTTGGTTCTTGTATATTGTTATTGGTAATATTGGTCCTGTTATCTTGAGTTGGTCAGTAACAGTATGATCATATTAGTCACTATATGGTAGTATTGGTATATTGGTCTTGGTATACTGGTTGGGCACCTCTTACCACCGAGTAGGGATTTGCTGATCATAGACTGGGGGCACCGATGACCTATAAATCCTTGTGTTTGTGGAACGAATATTTCACTATTATTTACAATACTTTTCATTTGGAACAAACAAAGGAATAGTCCAGCTTCTCATAAAATCCAAGCCATCTGGCTATAAGGAAGTGCACATGACGTCTGAAACACATAAGTGATATTGTGCACCTTTGCTGTCTCTATAGTCTCAAGAATTTCAAATAAATGCTTGGATTTTATGGGACACTAGACTATTCCTTTGTTTGTTCCTGTATGGTTAGTGCTTTTCCACTATTCGTTAACTCCTACAAATAGTGGGTGAGCTGATGCTTAATTGGATTTACAGTATCTAACAAAAGTGAGTACATCCTCCAAATTTTTGTAAATATTATATCTTTTCATGGGACCGCACTGAAGATATGAGACTTTGATACAATGTAAAGTAGTCAGTGTGCATGTTAATTCTTTCGAAGATGGAGCCGACAGTAGGAAACACGCAGCAGCGGATCTCTAAAGTAAAAGCCGCTGATGTTCTCATAGCCCCGCAGTGATAATCTCACTGCTAATTGTTAGATCCGTCTCTGGGTCCGTTCTGTCGGTCCCAGAGATGGATCTAAAAAGCGGATGTGAACACGGAGTTAAAACGCCGTGTGAACAAACCCTAACAGTGTAAATTTGCTGTGCCCTCAAAATAACTCAACACACAGTCATCAATATCTAAACCGCTGCCAACTAAAGTGAAAATGGACAAATTGTGCACAAAGTGTCAATATTTTGCGTGGCCACCATTATTTTCCAGCACTGCCTTAACTCCCTTGGGCATGGAGTTCACTGGAGCTTCACAGGTTGCCACTGGAATCACAGAGCTGGTGGATGTTAGAGACCTTGTGCTCCTTCACCTTCCGTTTGAGGATGACCCACATTACCCTAATTTTGTTTAGCAAGGCAGTGGTCACCTTGGAGGTTTGTTGGGGGGGTCTTCATCATGCTGGAATACTGCCCTGCGGCCCAGTTTCCGAAGGAATGGGACCATGCTCTGCTTTCAGTATGTCACAGTACATGTTGGCATTCATGGTTCCCTCAATGATATGTAGCTCCCCACAGCTAGCAGCACTCATGCAGCCCAAACCATGACACTCCCACCACCTTGCTTGACTGTAGGCAAGACACACTTGTCTTTGTACTCCTCTACTAGTTGCCACCACACATGCTGTACACCATCTGAACCTAATAAGTTTGTCTTGGTCTCATCAGACCAGAGAACATATTTCCAGTAATTCATGTCCTTAGTCTGATTATCTTCAGCAAACTGTTTGCGGACTTTCTTGTGCATCATCTTTATAAGATTCTTCCGTCTGGGATGACAGCCATGCAGACCAATTTGATGCAGAGTGCAATGTATGGTCCAAGCACTGACAGGCTGATCTCTCACCCTTTAATCTCTGCAGCAATGCTGGTAGCACTCATACCTCTATTTTGAAAAGACAATCTCTTGATATGATGCTGAAGATGTGCACTAAACTTGTTGTTAAACCACTGTATGGTCTTGGCCACCATGCTGCAAAATAATTTCAGGGTATTGGCAATCTTCTTATAGTCTAGGCCACCTTTAAGTACAGAAACAATTCTTTTTTTCAGATCCTCAGAGAGTTCTTTGCCACGAGGTGCCATGTTGAACTTACACTGACCAGTATGAGAGAGGTGTGAATGGGGAGCAGGTTTGTTAAATTTGGTGTTATCGCTTTCACACTGAGACCTTGTAATACTAAAGAGTCACATGACACTATGGAGGAAAAATGACAAACTGGCCACAATTTGTCCTTTTTCAATTAGAGGTGTACTCCCTTTTGTTGCCAGCTGTTTAGACATTGATGGCTGTTTGTTGAGTTATTTTGAGGGCACACCAAATTTACATTGTTATACAAGCTGTACACTGACTACATTATATTGTATCAAAGTGTCATATCTTCATTGTTGGCCAAGTATTTGAACAGTATTTTACATTTTTTGTGCTTTTTTGTACATGTTCCAAGTTTTTTGCAAAACCGTCAGTTTTGAAATCGAAATCCATGAGGACTGCAACTCGGATTTTCTATTGAGGTCTATAGTTATGGTTTACAGTCGGTTTTCAATATCCCAAAACCTTGTCAAATACAGACTATAAATCCTTGCCTTTTAGAAATACCCTTCTTGTTTTATTACTTTATTATGTGGTGTTTTGTTTCTTATGTAATCTATGCCACCTCCAGAGTATTAGGATTCAGCACTAAGTGGACAAATCAGATATGTTACAAAATCAGAACATTATAAATACATATCTACATGTATAATATGTTACAGCACTTGGCTGCTGTAATCAAACTTTATAAATCAGCCTGATTTATCAAAAATATCCAATATACACCATTCCTTTGGCTAATCAACCCCCATTCATGATGAGATCGCACAGTGCTGTACAGTTTTCATGGCAGCAAGGCCTCTGTAACTGCCATGTTACTACTCCTATTATACCCTGCCATAGGCAGAAAGTAATAGGAAAGTCATCTTTGTACACCTTTCTGCATTATCTACAGTTGAAACCAGAGGTTTACATACACTATAGAAAAATACATGTTTTTCTCACTATCTGACATGAAATGAGAATAAACTTTACCTGTTTAGGTCAATTAGGATTACCAAAGTTATTTATATTTGTCAAGTACATAATAATGAGAATTTTAAGGCATTTGTATTACTTTCTGCAAAGTCAAAAGTTTACATACATTTCATTAGTATTTGGTAGCATTGCCCTTAAACTGTATGTCTTGGGTCAAACACTTCAGATATCCTTTCACAAACTGCTCACAATATTGGTAGGAATTTTGGCCCATTCCTCCCGATAGAACTAGTGTAACTAAGCCATGTTTGTAAGTCACCTTGCTTGCATCTGCCATTTCAGCTTTGCCCATAAATTTTCAATAGTATTGAGAACTGGGCTTTGTCATGCCCACTCCAAAACATTGACTTGGTTATCCTTAAGCCACTTTGTAACCAGCTTGGCAGTATGCTTTGGGTCATTGAAGACCCATTTCCACACAAACTTTAACTTCCTGGCTGATGTCCTGAGATGTTGCTTCAATATTGCCACATAATCTTCTTTCCTCATAATGTCATCTATTTTGTGAAGTGAACTAGTCCCTCCTGCAGCAAAACAACCCCACAATATGATGCTTTCACCCACATGTTTCAAAGTTGGGATGGTGTTCTTAGGCTTCCAAGCTTCTCCCTATTTCCTACAAATGTAACGATGGTCATTATGGCCAAAAGTTCAATTTTAGTTTCATCATACCACAGGACATGTCTCCAAAAATGTAGGTCTTTGTTCCTGTGTGCATTTGCAAACATTAATCTGGCTTTTATATGTTTCTTTTGGAGTAATGGCCTCTTCCTGACAGAGTAGCCTTTCAGCCCACGTTAATTTAGTTAACATTTCACTGTGCATAATGACATAATCCTACCAGCTTTTGCCAGCATCTTCACAAGGTCTTTTGCTTTTGTTCTTGGGTTGATATGCACATGTCGGACCAAAGCATGTTCATCTCTGAGACACAAAGCCCGTCTCCTTCCTGAGCGGTGTGATGGCTGGACATTACCATCTTGTTTTTACTTGCGTATAATTGTATGCACAGATGAACAAGGCACTTTCAGGTACCTGTAAATTTCACAAAAGGATGATCTAGACTTGTGCACCTCCACAATTCTCTTCCTGGTATCTTGGCTGATTTCTTTAGACTTTCTCATGATGTTACACACAGAAGCAGTGTGTTTCTGGTGTGAAATTAGAATACATCCACAGGTGTGTCTCTAACTCAGATGTTGCCAATAAAAGAAGCTTCCAAAGACATGACAGCGCTGTCCCAAATTGTTTAAAGGCATAGTAATCCTAGTAGAAGTAAACTTTTGACTTTGCAGAAAGTAATAAAAATGCCTTCAAATTCTCTCTCTCATTATTCTGGCATTGGGCAAATATAAATAATTTTGGTTGCTAATTGACCTAAAACGGGTAAGGTTTATTGTGATTTCATGTCAAATAGTGAGAAAAACATGCATATGTGTCTTTTTATATAGTGTATGTAAATTTCTGGTTTCAACTGTATATAATGCTTTGATCGCTTTTTATCAACGATTTTGAGAAGCAGGATAAACAAAATACAGCAATCCTGGTAGAGGTTTTTATTTTTCACAGCAGTCACTATGCGGTATAAATGACAAGTTAACTTACTGAGCAGGTCAATATGATTACAGCGATACTTAATTTATATATTTTTTATGTCCTATTGCTTTAACACAATAAAAAAAATATTTTAAAAAGAAAACACATTTATGCATCACTTATCTTCTAATAGCCATAACTTTTTTTCCATATACCCAGCTGTGCAAAGGTTGTTTTTTTTTGTAGGACGAACTGATGTTGCCAGCAGTTTAAAAATGGATGTCTGTGTGTTGTGTTATTTTGAGTGCACACAAAATTTACACTGTTATACAAACTGCACGCTAACTACATCACGATTTATCAAAGTGTCATATTTTCGGTGTTGTCCCATGGAAAGATATAATGCAAAATTTACAAAAATGTGAGAGGTGTACTTACTTTTGTGAGATAATGTAGGTATATAGGTGTAAACTTAGACTAGACAGCCTTCCACACTAAGATAAATGTGGTGCATATTAAGACTGTCTAGTCTGTATAAGTTTGCATTGCCTAAGTATTAGACAGTATTGATAAATTTTCCCCACTGGGTATACTCCGAGCCCTCCCATACTTGTAGGTAGGTATATAGCCCCCAGTTAAGTATAGATATTTAGATCACTGATTAGCTAGAATCTAGATCCCCAATTAGGTAAATAAGTACCTAGGCTCCCTGTTAGGTAGGTATATAGGTCCCCCATTCATTAGATAACTATATAGGCCACTCATTAAGAAGACAGGCAGGGTGCCCCTCCACCGGATAGGTATATATCTTCCATTAGGTATATAGCCATTTAGGCCCCATTAAGTAGGTATATAGGCTCTTTTAGGTAGGTCGATATGTATGCCCCCATTACATAGGCAAGCATATAGGCCTCCTGCAAAAGATACGTAGGTATCTAGCCCTCCATTAGATAGGCATAAATATAGCTCTCTCATTAGGAAGGTACATAGGCCCCCCATTAAGTAGGTAGATATATAGATCCCCATTTAGG
The DNA here is from genome assembly GCA_025379985.1 of Phyllomedusa bahiana. Classification (NCBI taxonomy): domain Eukaryota; kingdom Metazoa; phylum Chordata; class Amphibia; order Anura; family Hylidae; genus Phyllomedusa; species Phyllomedusa bahiana. Next base: position 49,663 of record JAODAL010008381.1, on the reverse strand, counting down.
TAGATATATAGCCATCCTCCCCAATTAGGTAGAAATATGTCCTCTCATTAGTTAGGTATTTATAATTTCCCCCCCATTAAGGACATAGGTATATAGGCCCCCTTATAGGAATAAAGGTATGCATACAGAATCCACATTAGGTAGGTATATAGGCTTCCCATTAAGTATGTAGTTAGATACATAGGTGCCCCTTAGGTAGGTAGATATCTAACCACCACATTAGTAAGGTAGATATACAGCCTCCTCATTAGGTAGGTAGGTGTATAGGTCCCGTTTTAAGATGGCATGTAGGTATACAGGCCCTCCATTAGATACATTAGTAGGTATATAGGCCCCCAATTAGGTTTGTAGGTAGGTACAGTAAATAGGTATATAGGCCCCCCATTCAAAATGTAGTTATGTATTTATGCCCTCTGTTAGGTAAGTAGGTAGGTAGGTATCTAGGGCTCTTATTAATAGATAGGTATATAGGTCCCCTATTAGGTAGGTATATAGGCTCCTAGTAGTTGGCTATGTAGACCCCTGATTAGGCTGATAGGGATATAGGTCCTGTAACGGTCCGCGGTGGTGGATCCACTGGACCACCGCAAGCAATGGTGGAAGCCCACACCAGGGAGCGGAATCTAAGTAGGTCCCGGTATTCACCAGAGCCCGCCGCACAGTGGGATGGACTTGCTGCGGCGGGAATCTACCAGGTCGCTTCCACTGGCGGAACTTGCTTGCGGTGGTGGCCAAGGGTAGGCGAGGTACAGATTCGTCAGACAGGCTCTTAGTCGGGGAAGGCACGAGGGTCAGGGCAGGCGGCAGAGATTTGTGGTCAGGAACGTAGGCAAGAGGGTTTGGTATACGGTAATCAAGACAAGGCTTCTGGAACGCTTTCTCAGTAGGCAATGAGCACTAAAGATCCGGCAAGGCTGTCAGGAAGAGGCAGGCTTAACTAGGGGCAGTGGCCGGCAATAGCCAATTACCGGTGCACTGGCCCTTTAAATCTAACAATGGCGCGCGCGCCGAGGGACAAAGACGGTCGGGGCAGGAGCGTGGCTGGGTAAGTGGACTTGGGCACTGGCAGGGTAGCGAGCGGACCCCCGACCCAAAGTGCGGGACGGGGCGCCGCTCGGCGTCGGGGCACGGATACGCCTGCGACCCGGGACGAGGGTCGCAGGGGCATCCGTGACAGGTCCCACATTAGGCAGGTAGGTATATAGGCCCCCATTAGATATGCATATAGGCACCCATAAGCTAGTTTGGTATATAAGGTCCCCATTAATTAGATAAATGGGTATATTGATCTCTCTTTAGCTAGGTAGTTATACAACCCCTCTTTTTTTCCTCCAGTAGATAGGCAGTCCTTTCCATTATTCAAAATAAAATAAAAATAATACAGTTCCCATGCCAAACAAATGGTTCTTCTGGTTTGTGTCCAGCACGGGTGGTGTGACATCATCATGCTGCCTGCAACAGCTGCTCATATTTAAAAATCATACATAGTTTAAAAAAGCAGGAAATTGTGTCACTTAAAATACTGGGACAACAAGCAAAATAAATTAACCACAATGCATCATAGTATAAATTAGAATAGTAATATGTCTAGTGATATAAATATACAGAGATGCATATTTAGAGCTGTCCTTGGGACATGCATTCAGCTAAAAACATGCACTGGAACTCGGGCCCGCTGGAGGATGCTCTGGTGGGCCAGTTTGATGCTGAATTTAAAATACGGTACTAACTGTTAAAAAAATAAACATTTTGTAACACGTTTTCTTTTAGATCTAATTTGGTGTTTTGTGTGTTTGGGGTGTATTTTGGCGTGTACTTGCCCTGTAATATGCCCAATGTATGTCCCGCAAGTATCAGGGAGTGACGTCATTACAGATTGGCACGCAGGCAGCTGTAGAACAGGGTGTTATCTCTTACAAGGGGCAGTAAATACTTTCAATTGTTTCTTTTGAGCTCTGAAGCTCTCTCCTCTATAGATAAGATCTCCTGCTCTCATGTCAGTACAATTAGAAGAGCTGTGATTACAGAGCTGATATGCTAGTCATTGCTATAGAACCGCCCACAGCCTGACCAGGAAGAGACATGATACATGAATCTGAAGCTACTTTTGGCTTTGTGAAACAAAATGGTTAGACAAACCCTTTAAAAAGCCTTTTCCACCAAGTAAAATCAATGTGGGAAGCTTGCAAATTAAATAACAAACATTTACACCATTCATCATTATCAAAAATTCTGCAACATTTTTGTTTTAGCTGCTCCCTTAGTGATCCATAGTGTACAGCTTGTCTCCAGGGGATACAACCAGTGACAAGAGCTCCTCAGTCCTGGCCGCAAATGTTCAGACATCACCTCTCCTCTCAGACAGCTACTGTCAGTCTCTTCCCTGCTTAGTAATCACACACACTCACTGCTGAAAAAGTGTTGAATCACCAGGTACTGTGTCATTCTACTCCCACCCTCTGTATGCCGTAGTATCTAGTAAAACAGTGCAGATAAAAAAACAAGTAGCATGATGATAACTTATGTCTATTGGCATTGTTTCATCCTCCCACCCAAAAAAAAACTAAAAAAGAAAGAAACTGCAGTCAGGCATGTCCATTGACTTAAAAAAAAGGCAGAAGTGCTAACCACTCAGCTGTATTGTAGCTAATCATGGCTCTTGTATTGTAGATTACCTAACTTTAAACAAACAGACCTTTGTTTGACTAGAGTGAGCACACTGTTGGGGAGGCATGGTGATGTCAAGCCTGCTTAGCCATCTAGATATCATGCTAAATGCTGTCATAGCATCTAAATAATTAGAATATAGGCCATAACATGTAGCGGCCCCTGAGTGCACCCCCCCTCCCCCCCGCGATAGGTAATGGGAGAGCCATACTAAAATGCTATTCTGCAATGCTTCTAAATAGCAGAATTATTTACACGACTGTGCCCCGTAGTGGTCAAATACCCTAGGGGGACTAAAAGTATAATTAAAAAATAAAAAAGTTTTAAAACTATAAAAAATTAACAGTTCCTTTTATAAATTAAAAAACAAAAAGGGAAACAAAACTGGTATTACTGCCTCCATAAATTATAACATTATTATTGACCCCATGTGATCCCATAGGAAAAAAAAAACAGCACCAACATTGGGGGTGGGGGGGTTTTGGTCACTTCATGCCGAAAGAATGGGAAGAAATCATGATCAAAAAGTCCCAGGTATTGCAAAATGGTACAAAAAAATCCTACGCTTCAGCCTGAAAATCTTAAGATCTGGTTTCCCCGGAATCACACTGATCTGCAGAATAAAGAAGCTATATCCTTTATACCGCACAGTGAACTCTATGAAAACAAAACAACCGCAAAAATAAGGCCATAGTGGATTTTTTTTCATGTTTTGCTCCACAAGGAATTTTTGGGGGAGATTTTTCAGTACATTACATGGTCTGATCTATGGTACCACTAAAAAGTATATTTTGCCCCCAAAAACACAAGGCCCAATAGGATTATGTAGGCAGAAACTAAAAAGTTACGGTCTTAACAAGTGGGGAGGAAAGTACGACGCAATGTAAACAAAAATCCATGCGGGAAGGGGCTACTACTAATTCTATGATGTAGAGTTCAGTGGGCATCTATACAGAACTAGCTGTCAGTGACTGACTAGGACCGCCCACTGGACTCCTAAGGATAGAAAGAACAGGACATTAAAGGGGTTTTCTCACCACGCTGTTTCCCTGAGTTTTAGCAGTTTTGCACTTACTCCGTCTCCTCAGGCTGTGGGTGGTTTTATAGCAGTGATTAGCATTTTCAACTTCTTGCCAGCTGTTACTCTGACAGCGCAGGAGATTGTCATCTCTAACAAGATTACAGACAAAGCCATGCTTTTCAGCCCTCATAGCACTTGTACCTTTTGTTTAGTGAAGCTAAACTAATTATATCTAACAAGACTGCTTCAATCTCAGTCCCTCAGTGGAGTGACATCACTCCCTGCTCTCAGCTAATCACAGACCTCCGTCTGCTATACAGGTGGTCATAGAAACCTGTGTGCACTCCAGAGCACATAAAAACGCTCTTATCTGAGGACAAAAAAATATAATGTACTGACCAATGTCTTTAGAAAAAGTCTTCATTTAACTGTCCCTTTATGTTGAAAGCTAATCGTTGTAGAGAGAAAACCCCTTTACAATATAAGTTACCTTTCTTTACAACTCTTTTTTTTCTTTGGGTGCTGTTGATTCAAGCCTGAGGAAGCCAGCAAAATGGACTGGTGAAACGCGTTGCTGCTAAGTTTCTTTATAACCATTATGATTGTTCTATTTTAGACTTATGTATGTTTAAGTTAATAAATGCTTTTTAATAGTATTTTACCGTAATCATATTTTCCTTTAGTTAGCGCTGGAAAAAGAAGCTCATTACAACTATATTCTTTCTTTACAACTCTGTAACATACTACAGACAGGTCCGCATGCACATAGTGAGATTCCCTTTAAATCCCTCATTCTACATTTAGCAGTCCAGTGGGCGGTCCCACTCAGGAATTGAAAGTCTTCTCTGTATAAATAAGCATACAGAGATAGTTGTCAGTCAGTAAGCAGGACCGCCCACTGGACTCCTACACATAGAAAGAGCCGGAAATGAAAGAAATGAAATGTATCTTTTCCTAGAAAACAATCCATTAATCTACCCAGCACCTTCAGCTCTATAACATGCTGCCCACAGAGGACTCCAAACACAGCATGACAGGTTGCTTTTAAAGAGAACCTGTCACATAGATTATGCCCCCCTTGCTGAGGACAGAACAAGCTAGTGACAGACCTGCTGTTTCCAGCACTGTGTCCCTTATTCTGTAAGATGCAGCAGTTTTAGAGCATTTAGTGCTCAAATCTGCAGTTTTCAGCCAGAAAAGTCATGAAAAGAGCCTGTTTAATTCATGCCCCACCCACCTACGGCTAGTCCCGCCCACCTCAACTGATAAACCTATTACTTTGAATAGGTAGAAACATGTGAACAACTGTCAGTGGGCGGGGCTAGCCTTTGGTGGGCAGGGCCAACACCTGCTCATGAATAAGCTTTGAGCATTAAATGCTTTAAAACTACTGCATCTTACAGAATAAGGGGCACAGTGCTGGAAACAGCACGTCTGACATTAGCTTGTACTATCCTCAACAAGGGGGCATAATCTATGTGACAGGTTCCCTTTAAATCCCTATTCTATACATAGGAATCCAGTGGGCAGTCCTCCTTGTTTTTGTGCATACAGAGATAGCTGTCAGTCATTAGGTAGCACCGCCCACTGGACTCTTAAGCATAGAGCAGGAAATTGTTTCGAAATATCCCCCCATTGTGTGGTTTATATATGATTGTCATACCACTCAGTATTATGAATATTCACTATAATTTCAGAGACATGTTTATGCCTCTAGGAAGGTATGGCAGATTATCACACCTATGGGAGAGGCTTCTCTATGCCCTCTCCATTCACTCCTAGTCCAGGTCCACAGACCTTCCTGGTCAGCTCTCAGTACACAGAGACACAGACAGCAGGCCCCTCCCCCCCCGAGACAGAATGTAAATCACTCTCGGTGGGCGGTGACCAATGACGTCATACTGGTGGAGCAGCTGTTTAGATGACAACATCATGTGGATCGTACCAAACGTGAAATAGGGGAAACGACAGTCGCTCTATCCTTCTTAAGTAACCGTTTTATCAAGTATGAGGATCTTATTCATTCTCAATTATTGTATCAGTGTTTTACAAATTAGTATTGAGGATTTACAGCCGCCAAACCTTTTCCGGAATATTCAGAAGCCAGTCTTGTTCAACCAGCTCCACCTGTGAGAAATAGTTGAGTCCGCGGCGCAGGACTTGTTTTTCTTTCGGTCGCTGTGCAATTAGAGATCCCTCCGCCAGGGTCGGCAGCTCCCGGAAGAGAGGTTAGGCTCCTGCCGCCGGCCTTGCTGCGCTTTCTTCGTGCTTCCCGGTGTTGGTTTACGGCATATTCCGGGCCAGGGGCCTAGTAGCAGCGAGTAGGCCGAGGTTACGTTCCCTTCCCGTTATTTTCAAAACCTTTATTCTGTTCATTTCCGGAAACGGTGACAAATGTCAACTCCGGCGAGACGGCGCCTTATGAGAGATTTTAAAAGGTAAGTGGCAGCTTAGAAAATGGCGTCTCCCTGTGGGGAGTGAGCCGCAGCTGCGGGGGCTGGCCGTACCGGCTGCCGGGGACGAGGTGCTTGTGTAACCGGAGCTCATGTTTTCTTCTTGGATGTCTCCACAGGCTTCAAGAGGATCCCCCCGCAGGGGTGAGCGGCGCCCCCTCCGAGAACAACATCATGGTCTGGAATGCTGTGATATTTGGGTAAGCTCGTGCTGCCACAGCTTAAGGGGGAACCCTACCTGCTTAAGGGGGAACCCTACCTGCTTAAGGGGGAACCCTACCTGCTTAAGGGGGAACCCCACCTGCTTAAGGGGGAACCCCACCTGCTCAGTGTCCTATAGGCAGGAGGCTGGGGGTAAAGGGCAGGTTCCTACCTTCAGGGGGAAGATCACCTTAAGGCTATGTTCACACGGCGAACAGTACGTCCCGCAACTACGCCGGGTGTTGGGAGTCGCGCTGATCGGTGCGTACTCCTGCGATTGGGGGGGGCGGTCTGCTGGCCCCGTAGACTGTCATTACTCACGGCACGTAAGTGCCCCGAATAAGGGTATGTTCACACGGGGTAATTTCGGTGTATATTTCGCGCCGTATTTGCGCTCCAGTATGAGCGAGATGCTTGCCGAAATATCTCAAATCCATAGCTCTCTTAGAGATCGTATTGTGCGGGAAGATAAATGACGTCACTTATTCGGGGTACTTACGCACTGCGAGTAAAGACAGTCTATGGGACTGCCCTAACCCCCACTCCTCCCTCCCTCGTCGCGGGAGTACGCGACTCCCAAACACCCAGCGTAATTGCGGAGCGTACTGTACGTCCCGCAATTACGCCGTGTGAACATAGCCTAAGTGACATGTCACTTATCTCCTCGGGTGTACAATACGATTGTTTTGTACGCCCGGGAGAGGAGGTGTAATCCATAGTTATCTATGAAAACTATGGATTACCGTAATTTCGGCGCGCAAATACGACGTGAAATACACGCTTAAGTTTGACCGTGTGAACATACCCTTAAAGGGGTTGTCTCACTACATTGATTCATCTTACCTCAGCCCTGTTTTCTTGGTTTCACTTTGAATTCAGGGGAGTGTTTGCTGGCTTCTACTAGGCTGAAGTAGAAGTCAGGTCTGTAGCTATAGCGACCAGTGCTGGCAGCCTATCAGCAGACCTGAAACAGGTCTGTAGCTATAGCGACCACAGCTGGCAGCCTATCGGGAGAGCTGAAACAGGTCTGGGAGCTATAGCGACCAGTGCTGGCAGCCTATCGGGAGAGCTGAAACAGGTCTGTAGCATAGCGACCAGTGCTGGCAAGCCTATCGGAGAGCTGAAAGTTCTGTAGCTATAGGGGAAGTGCTGGCAGCCTATCGGGAGAGCTGAACAGGTCTGTAGCTATAGCGTCCAGTGCTGGCAGCCTATGGGGAGTGGTGATACAGGTCTGTAGCTTTTGCGTCCAGTGCTGGAAGCCTATCGGGAGAGCTGAAACAGGTCTGTAGCTATAGCGACCAGTGCTGGCAGCCTATCGGGAGAGCTGAAACAGGTCTGTAGCTATAGCGACCACTGCTGGCAGCCTATCGGGAGAGCTGAAACAGGTCTGTAGCTATAGCGACCACTGCTGGCAGCCTATCGGGAGAGCTGAAACAGGTCTGTAGCTATAGCGACCAGTGCTGGCAGCCTATCGGGAGAGCTGAAAACAGGTCTGTAGCTATAGCGACCAGTGCTGGCAGCCTATCGGGAGAGCTGAAACAGGTCCCGTAGCTATAGCGACCATGCTGGCAGCCTTTCGGGAGAGCTGAAACAGGTCTGTAGCTATAGCGACCACTGCTGGCAGCCTATCGGGAGAGCTGAAACAGGTCTGTAGCTATAGCGACCACTGCTGGCAGCCTATCGGGAGAGCTGAAACAAGTCTGTAGCTATAGCGACCTGAGGAGCTGATGCAGCCCATACAAGAGGGGATATCTAGGAATAGGTAGGACACTGTTAATGGACATATATTGCAAAGTGACTTGTTTTTGCAAGATCTTTAACATAAAAAGCAATCCTTGTAGTGAGACAAAGGGCCATTAGTTGAGGTGCTGATATCGTACACCAGAATCCGTGTAAACAGGAGATGTGCAGCATAGCCAGAGGCCTTCCTAGCAGCGCCCCATCTCGGTATGCAGGAAGCGTCCCAGAGGTGGGCCCTGTATGTGTCCTTGTACCCCTGACCCTGCCTTGTGGCTGTATAGAGACCTGTGACACCTCCTGATATGTCTGATTAGTAAATCCTTGGGTTTCCTATGAAATAGTCATTTTGGAGGCTCTTCTCTTATTGTGCTGTTATTCCCCCTAGAAATGTAAAACTGAATCTGTCAGCTGGGTGTCGCCAAAAATAGGGGGAGGGGTTATCCCTGCACATACTGTCCACACTGGACAACGTCAGTTTGTCCAGTGACGCCCCCAGTTGGTAACACCCAGCTGACTGGTAATGAATTTGTAGGAGGAATAACAGGGGAACCACAAAACAGAGATCTGAGCAAAGCAGCTTTGTGGGGAACACTAGTATTCACTAAAACAGTCCTATCAGGAATGGCTCTGGGTCCCCTTTAATTACCGCCCAGTAACACTGCTTGGAACTGCCCTTGAAAGCAAGAGGAAGCAGTGAGTGCGGCATAACTGAAGCTGGGGAGGGGTGAAAGGACCCTCTTATCGTGAGCTGGGTGTGCAGACCGGATCCATCGGCCCTCTATGGGCCGTCAATGTCTGGGATGGGAATAGCACTTTATGGGCCGACCTTAGGGTCCTTGTGGCCATATTTTGTCTGTTTTATGCTGATCCACTTTCTGGGTGCATCCAAAACTTCTACCATTTTAAACAGGTAATTGATGTGGGTTTTGGTCTTTTATTTTCCGCCAGGTTCACACGGTGTATAGCGACACATACCTGTGCGCACCGCTATATGTCTGCTGTTGAAATTATGGGTTGACCGGTGCTTACTTTCAACAGCGCTCCGGCTCCACTTTCCCCAGAGTGTCAGTGCATGAACGAAACTTTTTTCCAAGCATGTACTGTGTGCTGGGGAATACGCCGACAAATTGTAGCCCTGAGGGCCACATGTATGAACACTATCTAGGTCTAAAATTCACTTTGTTGCCCATAGCAACCAATCAGAGCGCCCCTCTCATTTCATATAGTGCTCTGGAAATAAAAGGCGTGCTCTGATTGGTTTTTATGGGCAACAAAGTGAGTTTTAGACCTAGACCGTTTTCATACATGTGGCCCTCAGGGCTCTGATTTTACCAGATATGTGGAGCGTACTTGGGTTACGTGGCCACGCAATCACACGCCCCGCAAATACGTTGACTGTACAGATCCTTACAGTAAGAAATATACATACGTATACATGTGGGGGTGTTCTGATGTATGCTGACAGCAGAACTTGTGAGCGAGACCCTTTACTGCCACAAAAGGTCACAGGTTTTGTATATCATGTAGCCAATACCTTGATGACATATTCTGTCTTTAGGCTGATCTGACAGCTCCTATGTCCAACACAAGGTTGTCACCCAAATCGGTATACCCCTACACAACCATTACCACACAGGGTGGGTAGTATTGGAGGTCCTGTGTATCTAATGGTCTTTCCCAGGGTTGTGGAGTCCCTAAGCCAACACTCGAACTCCTCAATGTTTCCAACTCCCACTCCCTTATACATGGCACATGTTTAAATTATAACTTTACTGTAGTAAAATGGTAACATCCGGCTGTTTATCACCTTATGATACAATAATCAAGATATTTTGGTCGAACAGACACTGAAAAGCAAAAGTGTAACAATGTTTTGAACTTTTGAATTTCAGGCTCCTTATTTCACCATCCACTTCAGCTTTGTACATGAGACTGCCATCATTTTATAGACAATCATCTTGGCTATCTCATACATCAATTTGATTTGTAACAGTTTAGCATCTGCTTAGTTCTGCAGATTCTTTCCTGTAACTGCATTTACTGTTTTTGATCCAAAAAAATCAAAATGTAAAACTTTTATTTTTGTTTAGTATTTGGGAAATCCACCTTTGGCTTTCAGCTCTGCCTGGATCCTTCTGAGCTCTGGATCAGATTCAAGCATGTCTCCAGCAAAATCTGATCCCAGGCCTCTTCTACACATTCCCAATGTTGGTGCATGTGGGATTTGGGTGCAAATACAGCTTTTTCTTCAACTCTACCCACAAGTGTTCGATTGGGTTGAAGGTCTAGGTACGGTGGAGGCCAATATATTAACTCATCTTGTAGAATACTCGCTTATAGCTAAGTACTGAGATAAACATTGATCCTGGTCAAGTAACCAACATCTTTGGCTGTGAAACATCCCCATATCTTCAGGCTTCCTCCACCGAACTTGACAGTTTCTTCAATTTCTCGATCCGTTCGCCCCTATTCCCTTGATTCCTCCAGACCCATTTGCCCCCATCAGAGCCCGATCTATTGACTTTCATCTCATCGCTCCAAGTCACCCGTTTCCAATCTCCCATTTTTCATACTTTTCTGCAAACTCGAGCCAACGCTTCTTATGACGAGATTGAAGTCGCGGCTTCTTCACCTTTTTTCGGGCCTCACATGAAGCAGTTCGGCAATTTTCTTCGCCGAGAGATGCTATCAATGAGCTGAATGATGCTGCTTCTCTTTTTCTTGGGAAATGTTCCTGGTTGCTCGAACCAGTGACGTTGCGCTTGGGAATCGGCCTCATAACGCACTGAGCTATTAGGGAATGTGAGAACAATTTGTAATTTGTAGTAACAAGAAGAAAAAGATTGTCCCACCACCAGGAGCAAAACAGTAACAATGCAGTTACATGACAAGAATCTGCAGAACTAAGCATATGCTAAATAGTTGCCAGTCAGTTATGTCTAATATATCCAAGATGATTGTCTATAAAATGATGGGAGTCTCACATTCAAAGCTGTAGTGGATGGTAAGATATGGAGCCTGAAAGTCGCAAGGTTAAAACGTTATTACCCTTTTGCTTGTCAGTGTGAAATGTATTTATTGGATACAACTTTAGAACACAAAAAACTTAAAATTATAAGTATAAAAAACGCTGCAGTATGTGGAGGAAAAAATGTTTTTCAACATAAACATCCTGAATAACATTTGTGGAGTGAATCTATGAATTTGTTCTGAGAAATATTAGCGCCTCCATCAGATTCTCCTTCATAGATGACTTCAAATCTGATCTCATTATTTCCAAGCTAGAGGACAGCCTCCCTACATTAACTTGGGTTAGTGGCAAAGCGGTGACCACATGGGCAACGTCTCTAACAATCTCATGGTATAGAGGAATTGCCTCAGGCACGGTCTGTTCAGATGAACGATTGAACTATTCTACTTCTTTGAGACCAAGTGAAATCCAGTCAATCTGTTTGCTATGGGAGCGGAATCTTTTCCCCTGCGGCAACGCTTTGCCTGCTCCATGTCCTCCAAATACTTTTCAAAATTAAACTCCTCATCTAATGAGGCTGAAGATATGGGAGCAGGAGCACTGGCAAGACCCAATTTCTCTTGCTCTTGGCACTGCATTGAACTGTACCAATTTATTATATATTTTGGGAGTCGGACCATTTTATAACAACTCAGATTCCACCAAAATGGGCACAGACTCCACAGCCCTGCTCTTTCCTGGCGTTCGTGGTTGAGGTCTCGTCCCATTATGTAAATTCCCATCAATTCCTAGAACTCGGATCATGTTTTTCATGTACGTTACAAGATTGCGCAGTACGGTATGTCGGCCATAGGCCCGGGCTCCAGGGTGTCAGCCATGCATGGATGAACATTGGCTGTCGCCACCCCACCTGCCATAATAGGTAGAGAGGTGCTGATGTGCACTCTGTGGTACATTGCTCAGTCTAGTGCAGGGGTGTCACACTGCCGGCCCTTCAGCTGTTGGGAAACTACAACTCCCATCATGCCCACTGTTATAGATTATACAAATGCATGATGGGAGTTGTAGTTTCCCAACAGCTGGAGGGCCGGCAGTTTGACACCTGTGGTCTAGTGCATGTGTCCAGTTAGGTAGAATAGGATCCATCCCAAGTACAGTGTAGGTGTTGTACGGGTACCACCCAGCATACCGTAGCGTCTCTCCATGCCTCATGGCAGGTTGGAGATCACAACTGGAGGAACGCAATAGACTATGAACGGGCCATGAACAGCTCATGATGATTCCATACATTTTTCCATTAGTTCTTTAGCATTTTTTGTTCCCCCCTTCTGTTTGCAGCCTGCTAGTTTTTACATGCATCCAAGAATGCAATCCATCAGACCAGCTGTATGGCGGTTCAGCCTGGAACCTATCTTGAGGGATCATCTAACCTGATTAACGTCCAGATTAAAGATCAATTCTGATTAGCTTAAATCCGGGTCCTGGCAGTTCAGAATGCTGGTTTGTCTGTCAGGGCATGATGCCAAATAGAAGAATCCTGGACGGTGTCGCTCCATCGCGGTGGCCGTCTGGTGATCCCAGGCCGTAGCTATGACCGTTAATCGTTCATGTGACAGGTATAGCCATTCAGAGGCCACGGTGGTCACCACGTGCATATGACACTGACTTGTGATTGGCTGCACTTACAACACCTACAGATCATGGTATGTGAGACAAATACCACTGTAATTAGCTGGGATCGCCAGGACGTCCACCGTGTCGGAGCGGCACCATCCAGGAGGGGGCGTGATTCCTTCCTTCTATGTTTCATCATACCCCAATAGACGAACCAGCACTTCTAACGGCCGGGGCCCTCCTGTAAGGCCATGTCCCCACTGCACGGGTTTTCGGCTGGTTTGCAATCTCTCGGACCGCCTGAAAAACCGGCCGAAAATGAGCACAATTGTGCTGTATGGAAAACCCGTGCAGCACTCCCCACTGCACGGGTTTTTCGCCCGCGGGCTGCTCAAAGAACATTGAGCATGTTCATTCTTCCGTCCGGTTTCCAGACAAAATATGAACACCTCAATGGGAGGGCTGTTCTCCGCTCATCGCGGAGAAAGCCGCCCCCACCCCCCCCCGGCCGTGGGGACGACCTCAAAACAGGACAAATACCGGCCAGGTAAACCGACCGGTATTTGTCCACTGCTGTGTGAACGCAGCCTAAGTGAGCCATTTCCGGTAGGAATGGGAAGGCTATGGCCACCTCGGCGAATATTATTATTTTTTTTTCTTTCTCACAATTGATGTTGGGGGGAGAGGAGGGGGGAGGAGTTTCCTGTTTTGTTTCAACAGCTCCATGATAACAGCAGGCAAGCCCTGTGTAGTCTGCTCAGTCCCGCTCCTCATCTACCATATGTATGCCAGCACATAGTGGCCAGATGGAAGACTGGATGAGACTGCAGGGTTACTCTACACCGGATTTTTGTTGTCTGTCACCACGGTGACGAATAACCTGGGTGGAAGCTGTAGAAATGAAATGGTTTTTTTTCTGGTTTTGTTTTTTTTTTTTTTTTTAATGTACAAGGATGACCTCGGCCTTTAAGTCATTTAATACCACATCCATTTTTGGTTACTGTTTTTTTTTTTTTTTTTTATCCCCACATTTCAAAAGCTATCTTTTTGACTCAACTGTGTGAGAGCTTGTTTTTTTTTTTTGTTTTTTTTTTTGTTTTTTTATGGTATCAGCTAAATAGTGAATGGATTAAAAATTTATTAAGATTGGAATTTTTTTAATCTACTCCATGTTTTAAATCGGGTTAATTTTTTAGAATTCACTAGCTTTGCTTCATAATTTAAAAATACTAACTTAGGGTGTGTTTTTTTTTATTTATTTTTATAATTTTTTTTTTTATATGGTGTGATTAGTTTTATACTATTAACCAGTAGATGGCTTGAGTACAATACTTCTGTATTACGATCACTGAAGGCCTATTCTATTACATTATGGCTCAGATGGGAGTACAGACCTCAAAGACCTGGAGGCATTTGGTGATCAGTCAAGGTCCCAGCCTTCTAGCATTTGGCTTCTATCCAGTCAATAATTGCCTTCACCAGGATCCCCATTTTAAATTTCGCAGCGAGTTGCTGAAAGGCTACCGGCCTTTTACATGTCCACGTCTTACTGGCCATTACTTTGTGATCTCCCCTAAAAATCAAGTAACAGATGCATGCAGCCTACATGCCCGCGATGACTTCCTACTGGTGAAGCAGATATGAGTAACTTCTGATAAAGGGGTTTTCTGCCTTCTCAATTTAGTGTAGTGTGGGAAATGAAGAACCAAGTCACCTGATAAATCCTCTGTTGCTCCAGTGCTGCCTCTGGTGACTGCTGCTGGTTTGTGCTTATTTGGCTGCAGCAAGGATGTGCCCATGTATCCACATGAGCCCTATAGCCAATCAAGGATGTGCCCATCTATCCACATGAGCCCTATCGCCAATCAAGGATGTGCCCATCTATCCACATGAGCCCTATTGCCAATCAAGGATGTGCCCATCTATCCACATGAGCCCTATTGCCAATCAAGGATGTGCCCATCTATCCACATGAGCCCTGTTGCCAATCAAGGATGTGCCCATTTTATCCACATGAGCCTGTTGCCAATCAAGGATGTGCCCATCTATCCACATGAGCCCTGTTGCCAATCAAGGATGTGCCCATCTATCCACATGAGCCCTGTTGCCAATCATAGGATGTGCCCATCTATCCACATGAGCCTGTTGCCAATCAAGGATGTGCCCATCTATCCACATGAGCCCTGTTGCCAATCAAGGATGTGCCCATCTATCCACATGAGCCCTGTTGCCAATCAAGGATGTGCCCATCTATCCACATGAGCCCTGTTGCCAATCAAGGATGTGCCCATCTATCCACATGAGCCCTATAGCCAATCAAGGATGTGCCCATCTATCCACATGAGCCCTATCGCCAATCACTGGCCTTCTCAGTCTTGTGCCATGCATGTTGTGGGCTGCTGAGGGTGTATGGGCACGTTTCTGCTGCAGCCCAATGGTCACCGGAGTGACATCCCTGGAGCAACACAGGATTTATCAGCAGAATATTAGTAGCTCTTCAATTTTAGACCTTTTCCCCACTCCCTCAGCACTTAGCACATCGGCTCTTAGTCGTAACAAACGCACAGCAGTGTTAACTTGAGCCGTGCAGTAGGCTCGAAATGTGTAAACTAAGCGGGAGTTATGTGATTTTATAGCATGTTTTTTAATAGTCAATAAAAGGTGCGTTTTAAACATTTTCTTCAAATCCTGAGTATGAGTGCTGGAATCTATCGAGTTTCATTTTTAACACCTTAATTACCAGGACTGAAAAGTTCTAAATGACCAGCTACTCCTTTTTTTTTTTTTTTTTTTTTTTTTTTTTCTCTCTTCCTCCCTGCGTTTCAAGTCATAATGCTTATATTGTTGTATGAGGACTTGTTTTATGTGGGAGAAGTATTTTTGGGAGTGTTGACATATAAACTACTGTACTTTAAAAAAAAAAAAAAAAAAAATTTTGCAGCGTGAACATAAAGCATTTTTATTTTTTTTTAAATCCGTTTTTACACCATGCATATTTCACACTAAATCTGTTTAATACTGCAGGTTGTTATGGTCATGTGGATACCAGATGTGTTTTTTTTTTTTTTTTTGTCCCCCCACCCTCCTCTCTAACTTTTTGGAAAATCCCATTAAGGCATAATCATTGTACACTTTGTTTTTTAAACTTGGCAATGTATTGGCATACACGTTCTAATATTACATACTGTGCCAGTATGATACATGCTGCTGTCAGGACAACACATTGTATCCTGACCGCAGGCTTGTTATACAGATCGTCCTTGGGCTACTCTAGGTCCCCAGGGCTGACTATAGATATTCCTCAAGATTCATTGGACACTGGGAGTCCTGGTGACCCGATGAAGCAGGGGTATCGCCTTTGATTATGCAGCAGTTACGAATCAGGGCAATCCAAGGGTTAAACACCAGGGATTGGAAGCTTCCTCTGGTCCCTGCCATTCAGAGACTGCTCTAGGCACAGAGCTGTTAACGACGGCTCTTCCTTGTGCAGTTCTGCGCTGGGAGCCACACACCCCCCCGGTAGGCAGCGGCGCCTTTTGGTGTTACTGCAGGCGAAGAAAACCCAAGACCGTGGGTTAAAACTAGTGGTAATAACCAGAACCCACGGGCACATTTATAAATAGTGTAACTTTTGGACAACGTAAAGTTAGACTAGACAGTCTTAAGGATATGTTCACACGGGGTGATTTCGCCACCTACTTGCGCTCTAATACAGACGAGATGTGTGCCAAAATTACGGTAATCTGGAGCTCTCATAGAGAACTATGGATTCCGCCTCCTCTCCCCGCATGTACAGTACGATCGTATTGTACGTGCGGGGAGATGAGCGCGCCGCGAGTAATGAATGTCAATGGGGCCGGTGGGCTGCCAGCCCCCCTGCGCTGTGGGAGTACGTACATATTAGCACAAACTCCCGGGGGACACAA
Organism: Phyllomedusa bahiana; assembly: GCA_025379985.1. NCBI lineage: Eukaryota > Metazoa > Chordata > Amphibia > Anura > Hylidae > Phyllomedusa > Phyllomedusa bahiana. The sequence goes on along the minus strand of JAODAL010008381.1, from coordinate 33,070 downwards.
TGTACTGTACGCGCTGCAGTACATCGTGTGAACATACCCTTACAGTGCGTCACATTTACCATAGTGTTGATAAATCTGGTGCAGATCAGAACGGTCTAGCCTAACATTATACAACAAGTAAGTTTGCGTACTTTTACGCCAGAAACTGCGACAAAATTCGAGTGTTTTTTGTCTCATTTAAGCCATGCACCTTTCCTGCAAAACCACGCCCCCTTTTACAAGATCACTCCCCCTTTGTCAGACAAGGCGCAGGAGCGTCTAAAACACGTAGTAAATCTGGCGCAAAGCTTGTAAGACGTTATTTTTGGCTTGAATTGAGCTGGAATTCTGGCGCAACTGCCTTGATTAAATGTGTCCCATGGTGTTTTGCCATATTTTTTTTATAGTTGTTGGGAGTCATGTGTAATAAAAAAAATAGCAGAGTTTATATGTCCGGTTATTTAGGCTAATTACAATGGTATTTGTCACACATACCATGGTGTGTACGTGTTACAATAATATATGATCTAACATACTCATGAAGTAGACAATCCTGTGAGAGAAATTGGGCCACATCCAGCTTCTGTTTTACCTCCAGACATCAAATCATTAAAAAAAAAAAACTAGTTTCTCCGGACTGGCTTCCATCCCATGGTCCTACATGGAGCTAGAACACCACTGCCTGCAGCGTAAGTGGGTAATGACCGCAGCATGGAAATCCCTTCATTTGCTGTAGTTTTTTACCTGCATAAATTCACAACTGAAATCTGCAGCAAATGCCTGTGATGTCGGCCTAAGCCAGCAGGTTAGCAGCTGAACCTGGAAGGAGGGCGCCTGAGCTGGATACAAATGATATTCTGGAGGAGCAGAGTGTGGGCTACAGGATACAAATCTCCTCGCACAGCCGGAGCCAGGCGCCAACCTTTGGTCTGTGCAACTTGTGGGGAAATCACTGAATATTGCAACCAAAATGAGGTAATGGAGGATGATCACGAGGCGACCAGCACGGGCAGAGCTTTAGGGAGGTGGACACCTTGCTCACGACTTCTTTCCGTAAGTTGGGACACCCGTGCCTGACACGTCTATTGTAGTAAATCCTTGTGATCCCTATGAAATAACAGTTCTGCAGCATCTTCTCTTCTGTGTTGTGCTGCTCCCCTCTTATTCCTCCTGGAGACGTATGACTGAGTCCATGGGGTGTTCCTGTCCAGTCAGTGCAGGGACACTTTACTTTTTTTCTGAGAGAGGGGGGGGGAAACCCTATCGGGTTCAGGAATACATTCTATATTTCTACATTACTCAGTAAGATTGGTTCTACCATTCAAGTTTTTAAGGGTAGAACTTGAACTCGCCAAGTATTAAAGGGGTTGTCTTGCTACAAATATTGCTTTTTATGTTAAAGATCTTGCAAAAACAAGTCGCTTTGCAATATGTGTCTGTTACCAGTGTCCCGCCTATTCCTAAATGTTCCCTGTGGTATGCACTTCATCAGCTCCTCAGATCGCTATAGCTACAGACCTGGGTTCTACTGCAGCCCAGTAGGAGCCAGTAAACACGCCCCTGAATTAAAGTTGAAGCCAAGCAAGCAGGACTGAGGTAAGATGAATCAATGTAGTGAGACAACTCCTTTAACCCAATATCAGACTGCAGGGACACAACCCAGTTGGATTCAGTCATAAGTTTCCAAGGGGAATAACAGAGGAACAGCACAAAGTTAGAAGATGCTGCAGAACACAAGGATTTACTACCGTATAAGCCGACCCAAATATAAGCAGAGGCACCTACTTTTGCCACAAAAAAACTGGGGAAACTTATTGACTCGGCTACAAGCCTAGGGTGGAAAATGCAGCGGCTACTGGTAAATTGAAAAAATTAAAAATGGATATCAATAAAATTACATAGGCAGTTTAATGTTTTCTGGCACAGGCAGCGTGATGTCATAGCACACTACCTGTGCCGGAAACTCCGAACAGCCGCAAGTCTGCAGCCGCCCAGAGTCCACTGCGGAGCAGGGAGCGCGCGCTCTCTGCTCTGCAGTGGTGTCTTCACCTGTATGCGCTCCCGGAGGAGTGGCATACAGATAAAGAGATCGCCGACAGCACCCAGACGCTGTCGGCTTACTCGGGATTCTGCTATATGCGCTCCCTGAGGAGTCACATGTAGCAGAAGTGTCCCTGCCCGGGTCATCTCTGCGCCCGAGCACCAACAGTGACTCGAGTATAGACCCATGACGAATGTTTAACCTTTTTTTTTTTTTGTGCTGAAAAACTCTGCTTATACTAGAGGATATACGGTAACAAAGTCAGGAGCTGCCTATGGCGGCCTTTTCATCACAGGCAACTTTCAAGAATTTCGTACATACGACACTAAGGCCATGTTCACATGGCTTATTTTGGGACGTATTTCAGTCCGTAATTTGCACCGTACTGCGCCAATTACGGGCTGAAATACGTCCCAGTCATTACGGTAATCCACAGTTCTCAGAGAACTATGGATTACGTCTCCTCTCCCCGCTCGCACAATACGCCGAGCGGGGAGATAAGGGACATGCTACTTATTCTCAGCGCGTATACGCTGTGAATAATGAATGTCTATGGGGCCGGCGAGCTGACGCCTCCCCTACACCCCGTCCCCGCTCCGCCTCTGTACACACGGCGTAATTGCGGGCGAAATACGTCCCGCAATTACTGCCGTGTGAACATAGCCTAAGACTATGTTCACATGGCGTAATTGCAGCGTGTACAGTACGGCCGCAATTACGCCGGGTGATTAGGGAGTCGTGCTGATCGAGGGGGGGGCGGCAGCCCGCCGGCCCCATACACATGCATTAGTCATGGCACGTATTCGGCGCAAGTAATTGACATGTCACTTATCTCCCCGTGCGTACAGTACAATCGTATTGTATGAGCGGGGAGAGGAGGCGTAATCCATAGTTCTCTGAGAGCTATGGATTACTGTAATTTCAGCGCCAAAATTAGCCCGTGTGAACATACCCTAAGGCCGGGTTCACAAAGAGTCCGTACATGGCTCACCGCTATACGCTTGCTGTTGAATGTACGCACTGGCCAGCATGCACTTTTAACAGCGCTTTGGCCCGGTTCCCCTTTATTTTCTCCAGTGCATAAGCAAACTAAAGCAGTGACCCATCAGTACTTTTTACTGTGATTTTACTGCTTCAAGCGCATTGCAGCACAAATACGCCCGCAACTATGGCGTGTGAACATAGCCTAAGGCTATACAAACCTCGCGTTCCTGGTAAAGCGCATATCGCTGGCAGCGGCGGTTCTCGGCACTCCTAACTTTAAGCACCACTACATAAAAGGATAGAAGCGTTGGATCGGTTACTGACACATCATGGTTATCTGATGCTTTTGTGCTGGTTTCCTCCACTCCTGACTGTCACTATTGATTTTCCTCCTTCACACTCTTCTCTTCTTGCTAAAGAAACTCATATTATCGGCAGATGCGGGCGCAGGCCAGAACTATTTTCATTGAAGGTCTGACTTGGGTCCTTGTTTTACAGTGGCTAAATATATTTGGGCCTCTACTTGGTAGGCGCAGCCTGTAGTTGGCAATCTCTACACTCTTGTTTTGCACCACTTCTTTTTTAAAGATTTCTTGGATGTTTCATTCAGGGGGCTGTCTCGCCACACTGTTTCAGAACATGCAGTTTCACATTCATGCATCCTGTCTCTTCTTGGCCAGGCTGTGGGTGGTTCTATAGCAGCAATTCGCATATCTGCTCTGCATTCCCAGCTCTTCTTGATGCACTGACATGAGCCAGGGCTGTGGAGTCGGAGTCGGTGCCTATTTTGCAGGAGTCTGAGTCCTCATAAAATGGACCGACTCCCAAAATACATAATTAGTTGGTCCAGTTAGTTCGATGCAGTGCAAAGAGCAAGAGGAATTGGGTCCGGCCAGGGCTCCTGCTCCCATATCTTCAGCCTTATCACATGAGGAGTGTAATTGATGACATGGAGCAGGCAAAGCGCTGCCCCAGGGGGAAAGATTCCGCTCCCATGGCAAACAGATTTCAGCAACATATTTCACCTGCTTTCAAAGAAGTGAAGAGGTTAAACACTCATCAACACTGCCTGTGGCTGAGGCAATTCCTTGAGACCCGGACATTGTTAGAGATGTTGCCCCTGTGGTCACCGCTTTCCCCCAACCCAAGTTGGTGTAGAGAGGCCGTTCTCTAGCCTGGAAATAATGAGATCAGATGTGAGGTCATGTATGCAGGATCTGATGGAGGCAATACTATTTCTCAGAACAAATTCAAAGACTCCACAAATGTTCCTGCAGTGTTTTGCATATTTACTATTTTTTGAGTTCTAAGGTCATATCCAGTATCCAATTTACACTGACCAGCAAAATGGTAACAATGGTTTGAACTTGTGACTTTCAGTCTCCATATCTCACCATCCACTACAGCTTTGTACATGAGGCTGCTGTAATTTTATATACATATACAGTCATCTTACCTATCTTATACATAAATTTAACTTGCAACTATTTAGCACATGCTTAGTTCTGCAGATTCTTTCCTGTAACTGCATTGTTACTGTTTTGCTCCTAAAAATCAAAATGTTAATTTGCATTATTTTGTTAGTATTTGGTTAATCCACCTTTGGCTTTCACGTCTGCCTGAATCCTTCTGGGCTCTGAATCAGATTCAAGCATGTCTTGACCAAAATCTGATCCCAGGTCTCTTCTACACATTCCCAATGTTGGTGCAGACACAAGTGTTCAAAAAAAATCAAAACCTTGTTGCCCTTTTGCTTGTTGGTGTATACTCTACCTAAATGGCTTATTATATCATAAGGTGATAAACAGCCTGATGTTACCATTTTACTACAGGACAGTTGTCACTTAAACATGCGCCATGTATGAGGAAGCCAGAGGTTTGGGACTTTGAGGAGTCGGAGCTTTGGCTTGCCGACTCCACAGCCCTGATGAGAGCAGGGGATCTGATCTATGCGCTCTGAAGTAAGTAATTTAGCCTCCTTTTGTTAGAGGTATCGCCACAGGACGGACTGGTGAACGTGTTGTCACGCCCTGCTCTCAGATGATCACCTGTGTGTACTCGGCAGATAAAATCTCTCAACTCCTCAACAAAACATAAAATAAACCAAAAGGATGTGTTTAGAAAAAGTCCTCTGTTACCTGTCCCTACATGTTGAAAGGTAATCTTTTGTCGTGAGAGACAACTCTCTCCACTAAGGTCATGTTCACAATCTGTATTTGCAGGATGTAATTGCGCTGCGATATGCCCAACATACACCCCATAAATACAGTATAGCACTGGTTGTGTGCTATGCTAACCTGGCGTATTCCCTGGGGTGTACTGTGCGCCTGTTATCAGTGACATGACGCTTCTTTCAGGTGACTAGTTAAGTAATAGGAGGCCAGGACGTGCTTTCAGCAGCAGGTGTATTGCAGCGCGCATAGGTGTGTGACCATACCCTCAATGTAATCCTATGGGTTGCAGCAAAGGACGTCTGTGTAGCCACTGCCTAAACCATCCAGGGACTCTGTAGTGTTCTTCTTCCTAAAACTCGCAGGGGACAGGACTCTTGGCACTGACGGCCGGGAACTTTGCCTGTGGCACTCACTTCTAGGCAACAGCCTGATTGTATTGCAGCGCTGCCAAGCAGGTGACATCCACATGGTCTCACTACTGTGCAACCATCTGAACTCAGGTTATTGAATAGATGGCTGCTGCCATTTAGAATCAGTCTGTACCTCTGCTCCAGTGATTGGGACTGAACTGCAACATCACCCACTCAGCCTGCCCTGTTCTGTAATGTAGCATCGGCACGTTAGAAGGTGCTGCTTTCACTATCAATATGGCTTCCATTGACCTAGCATCTTCATCCGTAGTGTTACAGGATAAAATGGCGCATGGTGTATGTGATCAACCTCCTTTCCTATACATATAATAAATGACATATTTGCATGTAATCAATCTGCTACACAGCATTGCAGCCTCTGTATTCAGATCTGTCAGTGATGGTGCTCACTAACACTATAGGACATAGCAGTGGAGGAGGCTTATGGATGAGAACACTGGAGCAGTAAGGGGGCTTTCACACAGTTGTGTTTTTTTGTGTGTAATCCTGTATAATTACATTGAGGTAACCCTATAGACCTGCATGACTTCTGACCTGCTCTTACCAGTCCTGATTTAGCTTGTATGTATGTTGTATCTTCAAATCTATGGTAACAAGGGCTTGTCGGGCTATATCAATATTTAGAATCTGCCAAAAATCAGACTGTAACCTGAGCCCCATAGACGGCACTAAAAAATCCATGCTGTAGTAACCACTGCATATTTTTTTTTTTTTCTTTCAATCCGTTTTAAAATTTGCCATATTCCAGAGGATTTTCAAACCTGTTTTGTCATGGATTCCCGTACATTCAGTGTATGGGGCCAATGGCAAATCCAAAAACCGACTGTGGTTTTTTAGCGCAAACGCGATGTTAAAATGTCTGATTTTGGCATTGCTGTGTAGACTACCACCCTCACCATGTGAGACGGTCTACAAGTTGTCACTTCTTGACCCACCTCCTGCTATATAAGGATATGTTCACACGACGTTTTGGATCCAAAAGCGCTTTCGGTCGGATCAAAACGCATCCAACACGCAGGAGTTTGGTTGCAGCAGACACGCACCCTATAGTTTTAAATAGAGCGTCTGCTGTGTTTTCTGGATCAAGAATTGACATGTAAGTTCTTTGAACGGATCCGAAAGATGCATCTGAAAGACGCAAGTAAACACACATCGGCAATCGGCATGGAATTACGGCAGGAAAATCTAAGGCTATGTTCACACAGCGTAATTGCGGCGCGTACAGTACAGCCGCAATTAAGACGTGTGCTTTGGGAGTCGGGCGAATATGCGCGTCCCCAGCCACCCTCGCGGCAGCAGCCTGCTGGCCTAATTGACATGCATTTCTCGCGGCGCGTATTTGCCGCACGTAATTGACATGTCGCTTATCTCCCCGCAAGTACAATACGATTGTATTGTATGAGCGGTGAGAGGAGGCGTAATCCATAGTTCTCTGAGAACAATGGATTACCGTAATTTCGGTGCGCATCTCGCTCGTATAAGAGCGCAAATACGCGGCAAAATGCACGCCGAAATTACCCCGTGTGAACATAGCCTACCTTGTGTGGACTCTAAAAAACACCCCCTAAGTTTTTTTAATGAAATGCAGAGGGATCCAGAAAGTGTTGTAGTCACGAGGAAAGGCTGCGGATTAACTAGTAGCGATCCAGATTGCTCATTATAGATTCATGTTTTCAGCTTTTATTATTGAAGTTTCAGTGTTAAGCAGAAAATAGTGTGATCAACATTCTCCCAAAATTAGGTTTGTGGTGGGGGCTCTGACTACATCTCTGTAAAATCTTGCCTCAGAAATAGATAATTTAGAATTGCTTCCCAATCTCATTTTTCTTTTTTCTCTCCCACAGACCAGAAGGAACGCCATTTGAAGATGGTAAGGAAAAGAAGCCATCACACCCTAATACATTAAACTCATTTGTTTCCTAAAATTGTGTGTATATTATCTGCATGTGGGGTCAAAGGGATATTCCTGCTTAGCCTTATACAACTTAAAATGCTTGCTTCCTTGTGAATTCTAAGAAAAGCTGGGTCTAGAGTTACCCAGCAATCAATAGCTCGGGGAAAGCCATCACTAGGTTGTATTCATATGTAGTGCTCATGTCACACTTTACTGCCGTGACTACTGCAGTATATATACACACGCATACACCATTTATTGACAGCAGTCTAGAAGTTTTATTCCACGTGCCTTCATGACCATTTGACCATACATACATTAGCCACGCCTTCAATCACCCCTGGTGCCCAATGCCTCTATTGTAACTATACCCTTAGTAGTGTGTGTTGCGCAGATTGAGAAACACCGTTCTTCTAGAGAATTTTCTCTGCCGCTATTTGGTAGTCAGTAACTTGTCTAGGTTTAGTGACTGTTTAACCCCTTTCTGACTGTCATAATTGTGTTGTGTGTTTTTTTTTTTTTTTTTTGGGGGGGGGGTGGTTTTACTCCCTGCCTTCCAAAAGCCCTAACACTTATTTTTCCAACTGCATAGACATGAGGGCTTGTTTTCTGCGGGACAAGAACACTTTTTAGTGGTGCCATTGACAGTACCATAAAATATGCTGGGCAACTGAAAAAATATTCAAAGTAGGGTTGTGACGAAAACAGCCTAGTCCGCCGGCCCACTCGAGGGACGACGGCCTGACTTTGGGTGTATCTCGACGTTGCGCTGCCCTCTAGGGTGGGCACAAGGTCAGCTAGATACTGTTCCACTGTTAACCCCTGTCCACACGGGCACAGGGAGAACCAGGGAGGACGAGAGAACACTTTCCTCGTCCAGAACCCTGAACGGCTGCCACCAGTTTCTAGTTTAGTTATAAGACCGGTCCGTGACCGACTTATAACAAGGCCGAAACCAGCATTGGGGTAGCTATATATTATAGACAGAGTTCTAGGCATGTGAGGCCGATGATCAAGACAGACTAACTCAGATTAAAGTTTATAGATCTAATTAGCCTTGGAGGGCACACTAGACAATTATACAAAAGGATAATAATATACAGGTAAGAGTCAGAGGTGCACATACAAGTATGGGTTACAGACAAAAGGCAGTTAAAATGGATCAAGTTACCTTCGGCCACATGGGGGGGCGTATGTGGCCTAGCTGCTGCGTGTGGATGTTGCTGTAAATGCTCTTAGGTACCCCCCTCCATGGATCAACGGTAGAGCCCACACGGGCTCCTGCTTATATCTGTGAGGGGACAGCCCACGTGGCAGCCCCCTTACACGCCCCCACACACCCCTGGGATGGTCTATGAACTCCTCCCACTCAGGTCATGCAGTTTCTGATACAAACACAAAAATGGACTATAACGCGGCAGGGCATTGGCACAGAACCGAGCCGGTAGCACCATCAGAACCGGCTGGACCTACACGACGCCCGGATATCAGACACGCCTATCTTATGGGCTCCGTAGGTCCGGTTCTGGATATCTCGGTCCCCCTGCGCCCCAGAAACCTGGAAATGGTGGCTGTGTGTGCGGGGAGTTCCATATTTTCAGATATGAACTCGCCATGCACCAGTTATTAGCGGATCGCCTATAAATCGATATGAAATATCGGAGACGGTTTGGCTAGGGTCAGTTTCATTCAAGCCTTTGAAGCTTGGGAATTTGAGGCAGCATGTGTCTTGGGGCTAATTGAGTTGCATGAGGGTCCTTTCATGGGTTGACCCCATGCTGTGGTGGCTTCCTACAGAAAGGCATTTACAATGGGCTTGATTACTGTGTAAATTGAGCTTTCCTGGGCTGGGGGCCATCTGGCTAGATGCTGACTAGATTGGGGGATGAAGTAAAGTGAATTCTTCCTCACAAGGGTGAAATGTTGGGGGACAAAAAACGTACTTACACCATGTTTGCAGGGGTTTTGTTTTTACTGCGCTCAATGATGCTATCTGTATTCTGCAGGTTGATACAAATCCCGTGATACCAAAAATGTAGGGTTTTAGTACTTCTACAAGCATTCCTATTTCTTGAACTTGTGCCGTTTTTTCAACCCAATAACTTTTTTTTTTTTTTCTTTTCTACCTTGTATACCATTCTACATTATGTTAAAGGGGTTGTCTCGCTACAATGATCGGGTTTTAATTAAAAGATCTTTTAAAAACCAAGCAGCTTTGCAATATATGTTCATTACAAATGTCCTACTGATTTTGAGTTATCCCTGTTAGTAGTAATGCATCAGCTCCTCAAATCTCTATAGCAGCAGACCTGTTGATCTTTATCTCACTGGTTGTCAGTGCTGGTGACTCATCACCTTCTGAATACAGGTCAGAGCACAGAGCCCCTCCTGCACAGAATGCTTCTGTAGTGGAGGGAGGGCTCTGGCTTCTGTGTCTGTGTGGATTAACCCTGTGTGTGCTTTCTCCCGCCTGCTCCCTCCTGCTCTCTACACAGATTGAGGAGAGCAGAGGTGAGGCTGGTCTGTGGTCAGTACCATGTGACAGCAGTGAAGTGTGTTACTATAATCATGATGTGTCTGTGGAGCTCTGACTATACTAATAGAACAGATCAGGGGGGCATGTGAACGCTTCCTATCTCTCCCTGCTCTGCTGTATTAGTGACACATCGTGATTATACTAACACACTTCACAGCTGCCCTGTGTCTGTTCTGACAGGGTCTGTTTGTTGTTGCTGGAGATGTGGAGAGTTGTATGCTAAGCAAGGGGTATAGGAACACTTGCATCCCCCTGCTCTATTAGCAATCACAGCTTCACAGACCCCTCCACATTCACAGATCAGCCCTCTCCTGCTGTCTCCGTGGAGCTGACAGTGCAGCTGATCCAGGAGTCTGCAACAGACCTAGGCAGGCACACACAGGGTTAACTCTGGCAGCAAACCCCTTCGCCCCCCCCTGCTGTATAGGAGAGCTGTCTGTGTGCTTAGGGGAGGGGGGAAGAGGGAGGAGAAGAGGCAGACAAGAAGCACGCCCCTGAATTCAAAAATGCTTTGCTGCCAGAAGTATTGAAGTGGGCTGAAAGCTTGTAATGAGACAACTCCTTTAATGATACCGCCACAATGGCAATTCTATTACTTTCTGACTGAGGCAAAAAGTAATAGCAATCTTAGCATGGTGGATATGGGAGCCTTCATTAGGCTTCCAACTGCCATGGTAAGCGATTAGTGCCCTGCAATCTCACCACAGGGGTTCCAATCGGAGGGAGGCATTTAGACCCCACGGCCACGATTGCCAAATAAAAAGGGTTAAACGGCAGGAATCTGAGCTGGCTCTGTTCTCTGCTGCTAGTGGCAGGTGTTGGCTGTAATTCGCAGCCAGAACCTGCCACCTATGTAGCGGGATTACTGATTCCCTGTGTGGCCATTGTCGTTAAGGGGTTAAAAGAGGATTAATCAGCTTACGTCCTGAACTTGGTAACTTGTTTCACTTAGGGTATTTTCGTGTGTAATTGCGTGCACATTTCACTGCGTATTGCGCTTTATACATGGCTAAATGCACTCCACAATTATGGTAATTCATAGCTCTCAGAGCTATGAATTGCGTGTCTCCCCCCGGGCGTACAATAAGATCGTATTGTATGCCTGGGAAGAGAAGTGACATGTCAAATTTTCATGCCGCTGACAGTGCATGTCAATGGGGCCGGCCCTCCCGTGCTTTGGAAGTATGCGCTGATCAGCATGTGCTTCCAAAACAAATGCGTATTGCGGCACGTACTTGACGCGCCACAATAAGCCCCTGTGGACTTGCCCTTAAAATCCATCAGCCGTTTCTCTTACACGTTGCAGCGCTTCGGACACCACACCTGACACATCTGTTTTAATAAATCCTTGTGTTTCCTGTGACATTACCATTCTGCAGCATCTTCTCTTATAACTCTGGGTTGTGCTGTTCCTCTGTTATTCCTCCTAGAAATATGATTACTGAATCTGTCAACTGGGTGTTACCATTCTAGTTTTCAGAGGGGTGTGTCGCCGCACGCACTGACTGGACAGTGTCTGACTGTGCAGATACAAACCCATAATTAAAGGGAACCTGTCACATAGGTTATGCCCCCCTTGCTGAGGACAGAACAAGCTTATGTGTCAGAACCTGCTGTCTTTCCAAGCGCTGTGCCCCTTTTCTATAGTAACGATTCTGTAGTTTTAGAAGCATTTACCCCCTCAAATCTTATTCATGAGCAGGTGTTAGCTCCACCCACCAAAGGCTCGCTCCGCCCACTGCCCGTTCTTCACATGGTTCTACCTACTCAAAGTAACAGGTTAATCAGTTGTGAGGTGGGTGGGGCTAGTCTCAGGTGGGCAGGGTATTAAAAAAATGGACTGACTCTTCCTCGGCTGAAACGGGCAGATATGAGCATTCATCAAATAACGTGAAAACTCCATCTACAGAATAAGGGCACATAGTCCTGAAACAGCAGGCTGACACTATCCTGTGCTGTCCTCAGCAAGGGGGGCATAATCTGTGACAGGTTCTCTTTAACACCCAGCTAACAAATTGGTAATGGATTTTTAGAAGGAGTAATGGGAACCACTGAACAAAAAGATCTCCTAAAATAAGCTCCAGAATTGTTTCATGGGGCACACTAGTAATGACTAAAGCTGACATCTCGGAAATGGCCATAGGTTTATCTTTACACCCGCGAGAGACCGACATTTGTCGTACTCGGTCACGGCAAATGTCGGGTAGGGTTGTCCCCCCGCAAATTGCCGTATACGTCACGCTCAAGCCGGATCTTGCGCGCCTCTAAGGCGGAGCGCGCAAGATCGCGGCATGGAACCGGCGGTATATTACCACGCTGGCCATCATCCCGACATACCGCCCAGGCCGGAGAGCGCTCCCAGCCGTGGGGATTACAACACCCCCCGATGCTCGGATCGTCATCGTGGTCGCGACATCGCAGGAACTGGCTGGGCGGCAGGAGTGAGCTCACTGCTGCCCCCGATCTCGGCCAGCAGTAACGACTGCTGAGCGCGCCTGGTACTGAAGATCTCCTACCCCAACAGCCCGATGCTGAAATGAACAGCATCCGGTTGTCTGTTGACGTCACGACACGCCCTACACGAACTGACTATTGTGGGCATCGTGATCAGACTCATTGCCATGGAGACCAGTAGAACACTATATGCTGATGCTGAATCTCCTATAGCATGAATGATCGACGATCGTTCATGCAATTTCCCCCCTGGGAAAGTGTAAAAGATGAAAAAGTAAAAAAAAAAAGTGACTCAAAACACAGAAAACAAATTAAACAATAAAAATATCGTACATCGCCTCTTTTCCCATTTGACAACGCCAATCCGCCCTAAAAAAAGACATCAAAAATACAAAGTACACCATCATTTGTATCGCTACGCGGCGCTGCGCGTAAGCGACCCACCCAGGGACCGGGACAAGGCATTTTCGGATAGGCCCCTACGGCGACTGTACACCCAATGGCGCCCCCTCCCCCCCCCCCTCGCTCTCTCAAAAAATACCCCCCCCCCGCCCCACACACACACACACCACCACACACAAACCAGCCGGCGACACACAGCGACACACACACACACATTCTCTCACACCCTGCGCCCAGGTCCCTGTCACTAATTTTCTGCAACCTTCCACAAGCTCCGTCCATCTCCTCACAGTCCACTGCACAATGAAAATCACCCCTGACAAATTGCATTTTCAAAATCGCTCCCCTCCCGTAAGACAGTGCGCGAATACAACCTACTTAAGTCCACTAAATAATACCATCGATACATGGACAACAATCTACAGACGAATGATTGTTACTAAAAAAAAAAACCCTCCTACAACACCAATACCCAAAACAAATTACTACTTAAGGCTCAAATAATTCTGCAATCCTGACCGAACGCAAACCCCCCACATGGTGACTATCAGCTGATACACAGGCTCTGAAGACAATATACCACCGCCATACAGTGACCATATAGTGGTAGATACTAGTTGTATGTAGAAGCTCTGCAGAAATATAAGTGATTACCTGCAGTTACTTTTAAAGTGACTCACGGAGACGTTTTTTCTGATCAGCGTCGTTCACGTTCCCTTTTTCTTCTCCATCCGGTTCAAACCTTCATGCCCATTGCTCCCTGCCCAGACTCGTCCCTGAGGATTTGGAGACAAAATATCTTAGTTTCCCTCACATTTCCAGTAACTCCTTAATTATAGGTATATAAGTCCCCTTAGTCAGACAGGTATATAGTTTATGCCCTCTCAGTCAGCAGTATATAGATATTTGTCCCCTTAGACAGGTAGGTATTTTAAATATAGGGGGACTCAGGCAGGTATATAGCTAGGGGCTCAGGCAAATATATACATGGGGGGCTACAGTCAGGCTAGGGGGGGCTACAGTCAGGCGTATGGGGGCTACAGTCAGGCGTATGGGGGCTCCAGTCAGGCGGGATAGGGGGCCGCAGGCGGGCGTTATAGGGGGCCGCAGGCGGGCGTGATAGGGGGCCGCAGGCGGGCGTTAGAGGGGGCCGCAGGCGGGCGTTATAGGGGGCCGCAGGCGGGCATTATAGGGGGCCGCAGGCAGGCACTTAAAAACAACAACATTAATACTTACCCAATTCCGGGCGCGCGCTCCTCTTCTGTCCTCTTCAGCCCGCGCGCTCCTCGGGCGCACGGCCTGTAAACGCGCTGTGCGCCCGAGGAGAGGCAGCGTCGCGATGACATAACGTTCATTGCGACGCTGCCGGCTTGAGGCGCACGGAGCCGCGGCGGGTCCTCAGCGCTATGAGGCCCCGGCGGCCCCGGGCTGTGTCGGCCCTGCGGCTCACCGGAGGATCCAGCGATCCTCCGGGGAGCGGGCCCCGACACTGTCTGCGGGCAGGGACGCTGCTTGCTCTCTGCTCCGCAGAAACGGCCCACAAGACCGCCGGCGCTTCAGGCCCACCGCAGCGGCCGGGAGCCCGGCGCGGGTCGGGGCCCGGCCGGCGCCCCTTAGTGATAGGCTGAGGTAGGCACCCTAGGCGGTCGCCTACCTTGGCCTACCCGTCGTCCCGGCCCTGGACCCACCCTATAAATCTGTCATGTTAATTAACCCGTACGGTGAACGCCCAAAAAAACCAAAAAAGTCACAGAATAGCGATTTTTGTTCATCCCCGCAGCACAAAAAAATGGGGGTAAAAAGTAATCAAAAACTCATATCAACATCAAAGTGATGCCAATTAAAACGTCAGTTCATCCCGCAAAAAAAAAGTCTTACACAGCTCTGTATACGGAAAAATTAAAAGGTTCTGACTATTAGAAGATAGCGATGCATATAGTTTTACACCAATAAAAACACTTTTTTTCAAAAAAATTGTGCTTTCAAATAAAAAAACTACATAAATTTGGGTATCACCGAAATCGTCTCAACCCACAGAGTAAAACAAAACTTGTCACGGATACTGCACGGTGAACGCTATTAAAAAAAAAATAAAAAACATGCTAGGATTGCAGTATTTTCTTCACCCTGCCTCCCAAAAACTGATTTAAAAGCGATCATAAAGTCTTGTCCCCCCAAAAATATTACCAATAAAAACGTCAACTCATCCTGCAAAAAAGTCCCTATACAGCTCCATAAACAGAAAATAAAAAAGTTATGGCTCAGACTGCGGTGATGCAAAAACGTGTTTTCCTTTTCAAATAAATGTGTTATTATTGTGTAAAAGCAGTAAAACATTAAACAAATTTTACAAATGTGGTATCGCTGTAATCGTAAAAAACCCGCCTGAGTAAAACTAGCATTTTCTTTTATACCGCACAGTAAACCGCTGTAAAAAATAAAAATAAAAAACTACCAGAGATTGCTGTTTTTTGTCCCAAAATGCTTCACAAAAACCTTAATAAAAAGTGATAAAAAGCATCATATGCCCCCATAATGGTATCAATAAAAACATCAACTCATCTCGTAAAAAAACAAGCCCACAAGCAGCCCCATATGCAAAAATTAAGAAAGCTATGGCTGTCAGAATGGGGAAACTACATAAAAAACGCAACTTTTTATATCTCACTTTATTCTGTAAATTTAATAAAACATAAACTATATAAATATTATATATAAATTGTAATTGTACCGACCCCCATAGTAAAGTTTATCCGTATGGCGAATACTGAAAAAAATTGAAGCCCCAAAAACAATGGCGCAACGGCGTGTCCCCCCTCATTTCCAAGGCCCAATGCTAAAAAGAAAAACTACGGAACACCTGTGCGCCCAAAATGCAAAGTACATCCTAAGATGAGATCCCTGAGGGGTGTTGAATCCAAAATGGAGCAACTTCTGGAAGGTTTCACCTGTTCTAGTACTTTGGGGGCTTTGCAGATGAGACATGGCCCCTCCACTATCTGTGCGCCTACATCCAAATAGCGCTCCCTCCCTTGTCCCCCCTGCCATGCGACCAAACATCAGTTTACACCGACATGTAGGGTATTGCCTAACTTTGAAGAATTTGCGTAACACAATTTTGGGGCTTTTCTTCAAATTCCTTGTAAAAATTAAAATTTTTCAGCTAAAATTTTATTTTCAGAGCCAAATCGCTTAAAAAATTTTGTGAAACGCCTGTGGGGTCGATATGCTCACAACCTCTGGATTTTATTCGTAAGGGGTGTAGTTTCCAATATGGGGTCTTTTTTAGGGGTATTTTTTAAGTTTTGGAACCTTAGGGTGTCAGCAAACCTTAAATGCCCCCTAAATAAAATTGTAATGAAAATAAGGCCCCAGAGTCCAGTATGTGCTTCCTCCTATTCTGGGGCTTTGGGTTTGAGCCAAATTTAAAGCACTAGGGCCCATATGGGATATCACTGAAAACAGCAGAATCTGGGGAATCAATATTAATTTGCATTTCCCTGATCACATTTACCGTATTCTTGTCAATAATGCATAAAAATTGAAAATCTGCAAAAAAAAGTGAAATTTTGAAATTTCACTTCCACTTTGCTTTAATTCCTGTGAAACGCCTTAATGGGTTAATAAAACTTCCTAAATTCGGTTTGAATACTTTAAAGGGGTTTTAGTTTCTTAGATGAGGTCTTTATGGGGGTATCTAACATACAGGTCAATCCAAAGTCCCCGTTAGAACTGGACTGGTCCCTAAAAATATGTTAAATTTTCAAATTTTTCTTGAAAATTTGAAAATTACTACTAAATTTATAAGCCCCCTAATGTCGTAAAAAAAAAGACATTTAAAAAAATGATGCCAAACTACAGCAGACATATGGTAGATGCTATTTATAAACTATCTGTCTTACATGCAGAAATTTTTGAAGTTTGAAATTGGTAAATTTTTCACATTTTTCACCATAATGTGATATTTTTCACAAATAAACAATCATTTTTTGGACCAAAATTTCTTACTATCTTATAGTACAATTTTGTCAAAGAGAAAACAATCTCTAAATCAATGGATAGGTTAAAGTGTCAAAAAGTTTTTTCTCCCCTAAGTGACACATGACAAAATTTCAAAAATAGGGCTCTGTCAGAGAGGCCAAAATGGCTCCGGCGGTAAGGAGTTAATGAGTCAGTTTCATCAGATGTTGATTACATATCTGACATTGTGACCCCTCCTAATCCTTAGGCCATGTTCACACGGTTTAAAATGGGACGTATTTCAGTCTGTAAGCGCCGTACTGCGCGAATTACGGCTGGAATACGTCCCAGTCATTACGGTAATCTACAGTTCTCATAGAGAACTATAGATTACGTCTCCTCTCCCTGCTTGGTGAATCCACCGGCGGGGGGGAGATAAGTGACATGTCATTTTCTAGCAGCGTATACGCGCTGCTAGTAATGATAGTCTATGGGCCGGCGAGGTGCCGGCCCCTCGCTCCCGCCCCCGTCCACACGCCGTAATTGCGCAAATAAGCCGTGTGAACCCAGCCTTAGGATGTAGCTGTGCTTTTTCTTGGGATCTGCATGAACGGTCAGACTATGATGTGTAACCATTAAAAATAAGATGAGTGGAGACAGGATGGCGGACTGCATGTTTTTTGTTGACTGCGCTTTGTGCACAGGGGCACATTTATGCTGGAACCTGGGAAGGGCATTGGTGTTACATTTTTCCTAGGAAGGTTAGTGTTAAATTTGCCTAAATTTTATTCTGTGCAGTAACATTCTATGGGTTATGCTGTTTCACTGAGACGTAAGAAGCGTTCCATCCTCTGTCTCATCAGGCTGTGGGTGGTTCTGTAGCATTGATTAGCCCATTTAGCTTCTCTGTAACTAGCTGAGACCTTACAAAGACTCCAGTGCAGGAAATTTTATATTCCATAAACAAAGCTACAAGTGCTCGGAAGGAGTGAAAACAAATGTTTATCTGTAAAGGGAAGCTAATCTTTTTAGAAATACAGAATCTACTCTCAAAGTGATCTCTAGTGACATCACTTCGTGCTGTGTCTAGTCGGGAAGGAGGATATGGACAGGTAACCAGAGAAAACTGTGTGCACTGGGAGCAGATAAAATTTCTTATCTCCTGACCTAAGGTAAAATCGAGACTAATGTATTTAGCAAGTCTTCAATTACTTGACCTTACTTGAAAGCTTCTTTTACTGAGAGAACCTCTTTAACTCATAGGTGCTTATTTTTCACAATAGCACGGTGTGAATTTTATGGTCAAAGACAGCATTTTATGACTGTGCCGTGTTTAATGCTTCAGTATGGCCCATACTTCTACCAGCCTTTGTCTATGGAGATCGCATTGCTGTTGCTTGATTTTTCTAAATTTCTTTATAATTGGTGTGGAGGAAGCACTTAGACTGTGGTTGTTCTGTGTATGTCAGGGTATGAGATAATCCTATTTACTGGTATTGTCTCAGACACTAGTATGTTTGGGCTCTTCTAACTAAGACCTGAATATCATTAAACACCTGTGGGATACTTTGAAGCGGGCTGTCCATGCTCGGCGACCATCAAACTTAACTGAACTTGAATTGTTTTGTAAAGAGGAATGGTCAAAAATACCTTGATCCAATATCCAGGAACTGATTAAAAGCTACAGGAAGAGACTAGAGGCTGTAATTTTTTGCAAAAGGAGGATCTACTAAATATTAATGTCACTTTTCTGTTGGGGTGCCCATACTTTTGCACCGGTCAAATTTTGGTTTAATGCATATTGCACATTTTGTGTTAGTACAATAAACCTTATTTCAATCCGAAAATATTACTGTGTCCATCAGTTATTAGATATATCAAATTGAAATGGCTGATGCAAACACCCAAATTTAGAACTAAAAATGATTAAGATTAATAGGGGTGCCCAAACTTTTTCATATGACTGTATATGAGTGCTTTGATTTGCTAAATCATACTTGGTGCCCAAAAGTTCCATTTTAGCAGTTTTGGGGGTTTAGTAATTGTATAACGGCTGTGTGAGGAAAATTTACTCAAATGACAAGTCACTCACACAACACATGTCCCAGGAATCCATTAATTATGCAGGAGACATTCGGACCCGGCTAACAAAGGACAGAGAGGGATCATCCTAGCAGGTGGTCAGCACATGAGAGAATCCTCATTTTAAGTTCATTAGCACCTGACTGCAGCTGAAAACACATGGGCTCTCCGACCCCCAGGTTCAAAGGCTCAGGGCATACACAAAGGCACCGATATTTCATAAGGATTTATGAGAGAATCGTGTTTGAGGTCCACGGCGGTTTCATATTTTAAAATGAAACTTCCCACGCGTGTAGCTGCCCCCTTCTTACTTTTTCTTAGGAGGCAGGGGTAAGGAGAAATCCAAAGCTGGCCTTTGAAAACCAAATTTAGGATTGGCTTTTTTGGGGCGGGTACCGGGTGTAGCTTAGGCCCCATCCGGGTTCCCGATGGCTCACTGGCTCAGTTCTGTGCCAAAGGGCCCCGCCCCCGTTTCGGGACCTTTTTTTGTTTCAGCCAAAAAAAAATGGCCCTGACCCAAGGGGGGCGTGTGCAAAGGGGTTCCCCCGGGGGTGTGAGGGGGAGGGTGTAAGGGGGCCCGTCTCATTTCTGTTATAAAAGGGAGGGAAACCCCGGTTTGCACATGGGTTTTTTTGGGGGAGGGGGGGTACCTGAACCAGCATTTCCCGGGCACCCACAAAGAAAACACTTTAACCCCCCTCCTCCCCCACCCCATGTGGGCCCCGCCCCAAACCCAACCCTTTGGTAAATAGACACATTTGCTGGTCTGTTTGTAAACCCTATCCCTATTTGCCCCCCCCTTTTTTAGTTTCATAGTTTGTAAGGCTAAAAAAAAAGACAAAGGGCGTCCATCTTTTTCAGCCCGTTGTGGGTAAGGTGTTGATCCAAGGGGAAGGCAAAAAAACCCCCCAAAGATGGTTTGAAACCAATTGTTTGTCCCTTTTAGGAAAAAAATTTCCCTTTCCCGACTTTCCCAATTTTGGCAAATCAGAAAAATCCCTGGGATCTATGACCCCTTCTCCAGAATCCTGGTCACTATAACATTGTTTATTTTTAATCTCCAGAAATGCATCCTAACCCTTTTTGAACATCGTATTGAAATTCACCCCGTGACAAGTCCCTCTGGCAGAAGATTTCATGAAGTCTCACTGCTCTTACAGTAAAGAATTCCTCTTTAAGGGTTTGTAGAACTTTGTTCCTCAAGACGTAGAGGGAGGCCCCTTGTTCTATGATTTTTAAGACCCTGGGCGTGCGGCTGATGGGAAATGGACGGCGGTTGGCCAATATTAGTATTAGGCTGTGGGTAGTTGGGAGAGTTTTAGGGTGGGTATACGCCTCAATAGAGTTGGCTAGTGCGCTGAGAGTTGTCAGATCTCTGGAGTTAGGTTACGGGTTTTTAAGAGTTAATTTTGGGTTTTGTTGTGTGTACGTTGGGTGACACAAAAAGGGGTACGTCTTGATAAGCTGTGCTGGAGTAGAGTATTTTTAAGTATGGTTAACAACTCGGGTATTTTCGTTAAGCCTATTTCTTTTTATGGATATGGGCGAGTCGGTCACTAACCTGGTTTAGTCACGTAAAGGTATGGTTCTTTGGTTGGACTTTCGCGTCTTCGAAGGTCACTTGTGTGTAGCCTGGGCTCAGGTAGAATGGGCCTTAAAACAATGTGGGTTATATATGCGACTGGTTAGCTCCATCTAGTAGTGGGGAGGTGCCCTCGATGGGATGAGTGTGCTGATCCTTGAGTGTTCATCGTATGGTCGTGTTGGGAAATAAGAGCTGCTGGTGTGGCATGGGTGTGGTTGTGCAGGGGAGTGCTGCTGGTTTTAGGAGGTTTCTTTCATGGTCTAGACCTATGGGGTGGACCCTGGGTGGCTATGAGTAGATGGGAGAGAGGAAGTTGGAATAAACTTGGTGGAAGAGAGATGTCGGTATATAGCGATCGGTGCTTCTATCATCATGTTGCCAGAACTTGTGTGATGCGCACTTAGTGGTTAATTGCACCCCTTGGACCATCCAGGTTGTCTATTTGGCTTTTGGACGCTTTGCCTTAGATTGCGTACCGTGGGACCTGTAAGATCAGCTTACCTTGGTCGTAGCCATGTTAAAGACGTATAGCCTTGTTGGTTGGGTACGCACGGAATTAGATAGTAAAGGGCGGGGTGGGGGGCGAAACCACTCATGGCGAGGTCGTTCATGTATATTTCTGCGTTTAGAGACCCAGGACTGTGAGTTGAGTTATCCGCTCGAGTGGTGGGTTTTGC
The DNA here is from genome assembly GCA_025379985.1 of Phyllomedusa bahiana. Classification (NCBI taxonomy): domain Eukaryota; kingdom Metazoa; phylum Chordata; class Amphibia; order Anura; family Hylidae; genus Phyllomedusa; species Phyllomedusa bahiana. The sequence continues at coordinate 11,871 of JAODAL010008381.1, read as the reverse complement.
CCAGCGTGTACCATAACATAGAGTTATATTCATAAGTACTTGGATATTTCCTTGCATTTGTAGTTGCCACCTGAAGTAGTGGTCATTCAACCTGTTGTGGAGTTTATTGCGCCACAGTGGATGATTAACTCTAATTCTGCGCCGAGTTGATTCCCTAGCTCTTTGGTGACGCTGGCCGGTGAACTCGGACGCGGTCCTTTGTGGTGTGAATCCAACTTTCCATGATCCCTTTGGTAATTAGATACATATTATCGTCTATGTGTTGATTACTTTACAGAGCGTTAAGTATCGTCTGCAAAGATGATATTCTATGTGTATTGCGCCTGTGTAAGATCATTAATGAAATGTTAAAGAGGATAGGGTCCCAAGTTCACTGGACCCTTTGTGGTACCCCCACTAGTAACGCGGATCCAGTGTTCTGTATGTTCGTTAATTACCACCTTTGTTTTCTATCAGTGAGCCAGTTTTTACCACTTGCACACATTTTCACCCCAGTCCATCGCATTCTCATTTTATTTACAACCTTATTATGTGGCTACCGTTTCAATGCTTTAGAAATATGTAGATATGTAATCCAGTTGCACTCCACCCCGATGCAGTCTAGCACTGACTCCCTCATAGAGCTGATGAGATTTAGTCTGACAGGACGATCCTTCATGAACCCATGCTGGAACTGCGTTATACATCTTATTTTCAGTGAGATACTCCAGGATGGGCATCTCTTGAGAAAACCTTCAAAACATTTTTACCTACAACAGGGTCAAACTTACCGGCCTATAGTTTTCGCCTGGATCACTTATGACCCCTTTTTGAATATATTGGCACCACATTTGTATGTCGCAATCCTTTGGGGTAATACCCCGTTATTATACAGTCCATAAATATTTAAGAATAGGGGCGCTATCTATGGACATCACTTATCTCTCTTAGGACATGCAGGTGTATGCCATTGGACCTGGGAGGGATTTGTCTATTTTAATCTTTCTAGGAGGTGCTGCACTTCTTCCTGGTTAGGACAAGTAAACTTTTTAAGTTTGTAGTTTACCTCATCCCTGCTGTTTCAACAGTATAGGGTCATCTCCCTCGGTTAAATAAAGTGGAGAAAAAAGTGTTTAATTGTTTGCTTTTTCTCATCGCCCTCTTACTCTTGTCTCTCACAGAATTTTTCAAAGGGCCAACATTTTCAGTTTTAATCTTTTTACTAGTTTATATAGTTAAAAAATATTTTGGGGGTTAGTTTTACTTTCTATAGCAATATGTCTTTCCTGTTTCCAGCTTTGCTGCCTTTTATCTTTATTTTACCTCACTTCTTATTTTTTTCCCTATAGCTCTTCGTGCCTCTTCACTGCCATCCTGTTTTAGTAGCTGAAACGCTTTCTTTTTGTTTTTTATTGCCATCTTTTACATCCCTGTGATCCACATGGTTTTTCCTGTTTCTAATTGTTTTATTACCATAAGGTATGTACCTCTCACAGTTGGTAAGACTAGGATGTTTTAAAAAAGTAGCCCATTTATTGATTAGTTCTGCGCCATATTTAATCACATTGTCCCAGTCAATACTGTTAAAGGCCTCCCTAAGCAGAATAAACTTAGCCTCCTAAAATTCAGTGTTTTTGTGGCTCCTTGCCAAAACTCTATGAAGGATAAAGGAAATTTATTATTTTATGGTCATATTCCCTACGGTGCCCCTCAACCTGAACGCCATTGTTACTCTGTCAGTTCTATTAGTTAATTATTTCTGGTCTATGAAAGGGAATTTCCATCTAGTCGTTTCACTCGCACCATTTGGGCAATTAATTATCAATTAGTTATGACGCAAAAACCGTTATCTCTTATGAGAGCTACAAGCTTCAGATTCCCAATTGATGTTGGATAGTTAAAGTCGCCTCATAATATAACCTCATTGTGATTAGCCGGCTCATCAATTTGCTCTTAGGAGTACATCTTCCATGGGTCTCTGTTTTATTTGGGGGCCTATAGCAGACCCCTATTAGTATTTTATTGTTATTGTTACCCCCCATGTATATTTACCAGAATGATTCACATGTTTCAATTACTGTAACCTATTCTTCCCGCAGTGTTGGTTCCAGACAGGAGTTTTTACATAGAGACATACACCTCCACCCTTCACGGTCTTGTACGTCCTTTGCTAAATAGACTGCACACTGCAAGTTAACGCCAGTCGTAGTCGTACAGCAATGTCTAAGTTATCCCGCACGCTAATGTCATATATTTCTTCAGCTATTAATACTTTAGTCATTAATTTGTTGTCAGACATCCTGAGCATTGGTCAACATGCAATTATTGATTTTTCAGTTTTTTTTTATTCCTTTCTCCCTGATCTTTTTATCTATTGCTACACCGCCACCTCCCTCACTCACCCCCTGTTATATTCCTAATTCCCATGCTCTCTATCTTTCACTATCTTGGCACATGCTGATATCTGGCATGACAATATTTGTATCGTATTGTCCCCTATGTATATATTGTCTGTCTAAGTGCTGTCCCCTCTAAGGGCAAATTAAATCTATAAACTTTTAATCTGGGCTAGTCTGTCTTGATCCTCGACATTACCCACCTTATACTCTGTCTTTAAAATATAGCTGCCCCAAGGCTGGTTCCTGGCCTTGTAAGTCGGTAATGGACCGGTCTTATCACCAACGAGGGGCTGGTGGCGCAGTTTACATACGCGCGCGAATAGCGACGACAGCAGAGCGAGATACGAGTTCTGGGTACCAGCGTGGGTAAACGGTGGGTCTCGCCCAGGCTGTGACATGGGTTCGTGGTTGCGAGTGGGTGTCGCTCTCGCCTCTACCTGGTCCTTCCTGTGGCCGCGTTGTGGAAGGGGTAACTGTGAAACAGTATCTGGCCGACCTTGTCACGATACACCCCAAGTCCAGGCCGTCAACCCTTAAGTGGGCTGGCGGGGTTTTCCTGACACGATGTAAGACTGCAATCTAGAGTAAAGGGTCTTAAGGGCTATGAAGGCACAGAATGGGATTAACAGCTAATGCTTGTGACGTCTGCACCCTCGGTCCATTCGTGGCCCGTCTGCGGCTGCTTATGGCCATATGCTTTCATATAATAGATGCCAGTAATTGCCATTGATGAGAGGATCTGTTTCCAGCTCCTTATACCCAAACATGCTTGTAGTCTAAGAATAGACGAGAGAGCCTGATGACTGCAGCACGGGCCAACGTATGCCCGGCCACTGTGTCTGTACAGAGAGAGAATCCACTAAATAGGATCAGGAATGACCTGGGAGAGGCTGAGGTCCTGCTGGTGTGAGCTTCCTGCGTCTGTCAGGGTATAGAAAGCTGCAGGATGGACATAGCGACCACCGTGTCCTGCCCGCTCTGTCTGTTGGAGTATATAGCTGTTTACTATGAAATAAGAAATGTAGAGCGACTTTCTTTGGTTCCTGAGTGGCCTGTGCACCTCTGTGCCTGATCAAACCCGTGTGTACTGGAGAATGAAGAGGAGTCTGAACAGTAACACTCTCACACTTGTTTGTTCTACTAAAATGCTGTTTTTTTTTTTTCCTTGTAGTAATTTTTACATTAGGGGTTTATGGATAGATATCTAGGTATGTGTGACTCGCTCTTCTGTCTCATTTAGAGACTGGTGCTAAAAGATTTTATGTAAAAAGGTGTGTGTGTGTGTGTGTGTATAATGTATATCTATTTTCTCCGAGTTGCTGATCTGATAAGACAGAGCAGCCCATGCAATTACTAAGCCCCAAAAATCAAGCGACTGCCAAAACCAGGAAGCTGGGGGGAAGGGAGGGGTTCCTACCTATTTGTGTATACAGTGCTCGTTGAGCACTGTATATATAATAATCAGGAAGGCAGGGATGTTAATTCATCCTGGACTTCTCAGTAAAGAACTGGTTATGTCTGACAGTCGGCTCTCCACTCCTGCAGCTGCACAATTAGTGTCCACTTGCCAGCCATTTAGGCTATGTTCACACAGCTATCTAGGGGCGTTTTAGCGGACGTAATTACAGTCACAAATACGTCCAGAAAATACGTTTCAAATAATGTACAATTAGATGTAGCTTTGATTACCAATGTACATAAATACGCTGTCGTTCACACGAGGGCGTATTTTCGGACGTATTTGCGGGGCAATATAAATAGATCGTAAAATTAAGTCCCTGTCACTTATTGAGGCGTATTTCGCAAAACAGTAAATCCTCATAGTAAGGGGGGATTGTATTTACGACCGATATACGCGCACAAATTGTGACACGTATTTCGGGACGTTTTTATTGACGTAAATACATACGTAAATTACGGCCCCGAATACAGTCTTGTGAACATAGCCTTGAGTGGGATGTGATAAGTGTGCCTTGTACTGTTCCTGTTGTTCCTCCCAGAAATGTATTACACTGCCCCGGGGATGTGTCTGCACATACTAATCCTATCCACGCTGATGGCATAGTCAGGAATCGAAGGTACAGTGCACATCAGAGCTTTGGGAAAAAAACTTGTCCCTAAGATAATATAGTGCTTGGAGTGCATACTATTTTCGTAGACCGGTCGTGTCTGGAGGGCGGACAGTGCCCTCTAAGGCCATGTTGTCACAGGGCTTAAAAGTGGCCAGTATTTCGGTCCGTTAAATTACGCGCCGAAGTGCGCCAATTTACGGGCGGAAACAGGGCCCATTCATTACGGTAATTCCGAACAGGTTCTCAGAGAAAACTGATGGATTCGTCCTTCTCCCTCGCTCGGCGAAGCCACCGGGGATTGTGGGGGAGATAAATTGACATGTCACTTTCTAGCGGCGTCCCGCAATTAAGCCGTGTGAACATGGCCTAATTGTTTCCACTTGTCATAGCTGTAATTCCCATTGTAACAATAAGATCAATAATAATATGGTTTTAAGTGGGGCTTTATGGTATGTTCACACGCCGTATTGTACGCGCTGTGATTACCTGGGTGTTTTAGAAGTACCGCACTGAGCCAGCACTTCTAACAGCGCTAGTGGGGGGCCAGCCTATTGACTATCACCACTGTCCGGTAAGTCAGGGAAGAAAGTGGACCTTGCAACTGAAATCCACCTGCTAATGTGATGTAAACACCCATTGTCTTCCTCCTAGCATGTGGCATGTAGAACTCCTGCCTCATCCTCTAGTGGAGTCAGTCCCTGGACAGGAAAAATATGGCTGCCGGAAGGGACGTGCTCCCTTGCATGACCTGCATCATGATGCGCTCCTGCCAGTGCAGATGCAGAGGTTTATTAACGGGTCTAAGCAAGGAAGGTTGCAGCGGTGACTTGCAGATGGGATTGGCGCAGTATCTAAGGCGTGTGGGTGTATGTACATATTGGCCTTAAGCAATGACTTTAATGGATCTGTCTTCTTTTTAGGACATTAAAATCACAATAGAAATTCACAGAATATATCCAAATAAACCTTCACCACAGTTCGATTTGTATCAAGAAGATGTTTCATGCCGGAATGGCTTAAGTGTTGCCTTTCTTAGGTTCATTTCATATTTTGGGTCTGTGCTTACTCAGGAGGGCCTGTGTTGGAGATGTTACACAGCGTTTTATTTTGACTAATTTTTGCGAAGGAGTTCACCCAACCACATGCAAGCCTTACAAAGATTGACTTTAGACACCTCAGTAAACTCGCTATTTTTTTTCATATGTAAGAACCACGTTGCATTCACACAATGGCAGATTTTTAATCGCTTTACTTTCGGTGCTAAAAATAAGTGACGCTCAATTCTTGGACCTTTTCGGTGAGTAAAATGTGCCACAGGAAACAAGAGAACTTTTCTATAATAGCATCCAAAACGCTTGACAAAAATTATGGTGCATTTTGGATGCAGGATTCGTGCCCAAATACTCCCTGGCAGAACAATGAAAAGGTTGGTTTTCAAGACGTGTGTATTGGATGCTGTTTTTAGCACTTAAAAAGTTTCCAAATCAGCCCGTTATGTGAATGTACCCATTGGGCCCGTATACCCATGCCCTGAAAAATATGGCTGGTTATACCGAGCGGTTATTTGTCCGGTAGTGTGTGTGCCGGTCCCACGGGTGGGAGGGGGAGACAGGTTTTCTCCGCAAATAAGAGACAATTGACTTGTTCTTCTGTCCGAAAAACGGACTAGAAGATGATGAATCAAGTACAATTGTTTATCGGGCGGCCCAGCGGTTTGAAAAACCGCCGGGCACGGAAAAAACCCGTGCATGTGGGACTGAGCTTGCACGGGTTTTCCATAGCGACCGTGTGTCGTTTGCAGCCGGGTTTTTCAGACGGTCTGAAAATCTGAAAAACTGACCCGCAAATCGGTGACGCGGGGGAATACGCCCCCTTGTGGGTCTACTTAAAACTGGGAGGAAACTGAAATCTTCCTCTCTGTTAATTGGTTGTGAGACTGTTGGCGTGTCCTACAAGGTGAAGTCGTGGGCTGGCAGGACCACAGCGTGTATTTTATGTAGTGAGAGAGAACCTGAGGACAGACTGGATGTTCTTTGATATTTAATCCTTCGTTGTATTGTCAAGAAGAGAGCGTAACAGGGGTGGTAAAAGTATTGGTAAGGACGTGTATTTAATGTACCGTGGCTGGAGGGGCGAGTAGCAACCGAGCGCAGCACACTGAGTGAGCTGGTTTTATTGCCATATACAGGTCAAGCACCTGCTCATACATGGCATACCTGGCCACTAGCAGAATGCCATTTATTTGCTAGGATTGAAGGAAAACTCTGGTTTTACGTAGGGCAGCTATGTACCTTGTTCCTACTTCTAATCAGAGGTAAATAATACATTGTGTAAATGGTTTCTCTTGTCAGATTGCATAACTCTTACATTTATATGTACAGGTTTGAAAGGGTTATAGACTCCAAAAAATGTTGATTTGATCTACGTACAAGTTTTAAATACATATGGACTGCACTGTAGCGACTGTAAATATATATAAAAATACTACAGTGTCTAATAGAGCATTCGGGCATATCAGACCCACAAAAATAGAGGAAAATAACCAGCTCACCTTTCATGCAGATAACACCTTGCACGGAAGACACACCTCTTATTAGTGTAGTTGTTGCTATCCCAAAAAATACAGCTTCACCAGCAAAGTGCAAGAAATGGAACAAAACAACCCGTGTTTATTGAAGATCCATTAAAAAAAGTTTACCTGTTTCAGGCTCTAAGCCTTTGGTCATAGACACACATAAGGTGCTTAAAACTCTCCACACAAACAATAAAATCCCATGTTCACAGGAGGTATAAACATAGGACCATAACACATGCACCCTAATGCTTTACCTGGGTGAGATGTGCATTGGGGTGTACATGATCTGTATTCCGTATGTCCTGTGTACATGGGATTATTTTGTTTGTGGGCAGTTCTGAGCACATTATGTGGGTCTAAGTTATCCAGGAAGAGAGAGAAAACCATGGAGCACACGTCCATTTGCCATACATTGATCTATTGCTTCTCCGCAAAAATATTTTCAACAATGAAGATAAGGTTCTTTCTATAGTGGGTTTTTTTTTTTTTTTTGGGGATCAAACACTAAGCCCATTTGCCACTTCATGGTGACGTCTATAAAGGTGGTCACTTACACATATGAGATTTTGAGACACGAATGAAATGGTGGCCACTGCAGTGCAGCAGCGCAGTAAGGGACTCAACCCAGTGGACGCCAACACCACATGCTTGCCAGACTGACTATGGGTCACACCACCCCACAGACACTACAACAATAAAGGATCACAAATGCTCACCTTTCCATGGGCTCCCAACAAGCAGACTAAAAAAAGGGGGAGTGGCCCTTATTCACACTACTCATTAAAAACACCTGGGTCAAATCAGAAGTACTGGTCCAAGATAAAACAAAAAATGAGGGGACAGACCATTCAATTCATCCGGGGAAGAGAAGACTTGGGCGCACTTTGCTTGCCCGTTGATCTAATGTTTTCAGAAAAGAATTTTTTTCAAGAATGAACAGGAGGTTCTTGGTATACGTTTTGGGTCTAAGTTGTGCTTAAGGGGTTGTCCATGTCCTAAGAAACGTCTTTCCTCCAGTTGTTCCAGCACTGCACGTCTTATGCTTTTTCACTTCTGGAGGTCTCCGCTGCAGCCAGTGATTGGCCGCAGTGTCAGGGCCCCTCTCCCAGACATTTAGGGGGGTGTTTTCAGACGTGGCGCTGCGCAGTGATGCCCTTTTTGGGAAGGAAGAATAAAACAGAAGACCAGAGACGTGGCACATGAACTAGAGGAAGGAGAGTATACAATGGGGAAAACAAGTATTTGATGTGCTGCCGATTTTGTCACATACAAAGAATGGATAGGTCTGTAATTTTTATCATAGGAACATTTCAACTGTGAAAACCTAAAAAAAAAAAAAAAAAACCATAAAATAACTTTGTATAATATTTGAAAAATTAACCTGCATTTTATTGCATGAAATAAGTATTTGATAACCAACCCCCCCGCAAGTTTTTGTCTCTACAGACCTGTTAGTTTTTTTTTAAGAGCCCTCCCCCCTCTCACTCATTACCTTTTTAAATTGAATTGTATAAAGACACTTGCCCAAGGACACCAGGAAAAAATTTTTGTAGCCTGCACAAGGCGGGGATGGGCTACAGGACAATAGACAAGAGTTGGTGAGGGGTAAAACTGTTAAAAAAATGGAGGAAACACAAGATGACAGAACTACACAGGAGGACCTGGTCAATGACCTGAATAGGGCTGATTACCATTAGTAACACAATCCTGCCGGGCCAATGACCATCTGGATGATCTAGAAAATAGGGGGAAAAGTCAAGGGGGTCAGATAAACCAAAATAGAATTTTGGGGTATCAAATCCCTCATCATGTTGGGGAAAGGGAGGAGTTACGTCCCCACCATAAGGCATTGGGGGGGGGGGGGTGGAAAATCTACTTTGGGATGCTTTTTTGCAAAAGGGAAGGACGACTGCACCGTTTTAAAAGGGAGGAGGGTGGGATATTTTGTGAGATTTTGGTCAAGAACAGGGGGAGGGCGGGATCCATGTTGCAGTGTTGGCAAACTTGAACTCCAGGAAATGTCTGACGTCTGGAATTGCAGACCAAGGTTATTGTACCAAATATTAAGTTCTGTTTTTCTATTGTATCAAATACCTATTTCATGCAAATAATTTAAAAATCATAGAATAATTTTCTGGATATTTTTTTTTCATGGTTTCACAGCTGAATTGCACTTAGGGCATGTCCCCACGACACGGGTTTCCACTTTTCAGTTTTTCAGACCGCCTGAAAAACCGGCCGAAAATGAGCACAATGGTGCTCTGTGGAAAACCTGTGCAGCAGTCCCCACTGCACGGTTTTTCCGCCCACGGTCTGGCCGCAAGACATTGTGGAAGCACCATCTTCCGTCCGGTTTCCGGACAGAATATGTGCTTCTCAATGTGAGAAATCTCATCGCGGAGAAACGCCGTCCCCCATGTGGCCATTGGGAAGGCCTCAAAACAGGACAAATACCAGCCGGCAAACCGACCGGTATTTTTCCTGTGCCGTCAGAACGCGCCCTTACAATACAAATTACAGTCCCCTCCATTCTTTGTTGGAATCTTGTACCCACTTATTTTCCCCACTGTCGTCCTTATTTGTGCATACTTTATTGGGGCTCAAACTGCCTATTAGATTTCTGTACAAACCCTTTAAATGCTCATCATTAGGCACTTAGATATTTCCGTATAGAGATGCTACTATGTGCATTTATTTTTGTTTGCATTTTATTGTGGTTGAATAAAAGACCTTTCTTACTGACTTGCTGTTTGTGTCTGTGTAAACAATACATGCCGGGCGTTGTGTTAATTTTCTATAAAACACACTGTATAGTGTCCTAGATACGGCTGTGCATTACTGACAATGTGCTTCTTCTCCTCAGTATATGCTGATGGCAGTATATGTTTGGACATTCTTCAGAATCGTTGGAGTCCAACATATGATGTATCTTCAATTTTAACCTCAATACAGGTAGATGCAGTTGACTTAGGTGGCATTGCTTGCATGTTGATGGAACCAAATGTAACCACCTGCTTTTTCTTCTCTTCCTGTAGTCATTGCTGGATGAACCAAATCCTAACAGTCCGGCAAACAGCCAGGCAGCTCAACTGTACCAAGAAAACAAGCGCGAATACGAAAAAAGGGTTTCCGCAATAGTGGAACAGAGTTGGCGTGACTGTTGACACTGGCCCTTGTTCATGAACACTCTGATCAAGAGGAAAAATATATATATATATGAAGTGTTTGAGTGATCTTCCTCTTGCTAGAATCTTTACATTTACATCAACTGCAAAATGGCTGTTGTGCTGTCACTGTATTCCTTAGCCCCAGCTGATGCTTTTCTCCTTCCCGTCCTCCCCCCTTTGAGACATGTGATCATTCGTGTTGAAAACAAATGTTCCTTACGTGGGTTAATTGCAAAAGGTTTATCTTCTCTGATCCGGTCATTCACTATTGTAGCATATAGGAGAGCACCAGCCGCCCTCTCTCTCTGCTAAATAAGGACTGACATGTCTGCCGATGGACAAGGACATTGGGCTCGTAACACTGCTCGTGTGCACAAAATCGTTTTCTTTTTACTTTTGGTTTTATCTCGTTTCATATTTTAAATGACCTTCTAGACATCCTGGGTTTTGTTGTTTTTTTTTTTTTTTATTTTGGGGAAAACATTTTTTCTTAATTTAATTTTCAGTTTGTTCCTGGTCATCCCCACTCTTTGCCACTTTGCATACAAGAAAGAAGGGGCAAATTTGGTTGCTTTTTTCCCCCATTAGGACCCTACTGATCAAGTTTTCATGTCGTTTGGTACCCCCTTGGATATGTAAAAAAATTACCCCCAAGGGCAAAACCGGTCAGTGATGAGACCATAGACTTTCAATAGGGCAAATATTTTTAAAATTTTGGAAGCTTAAAAAAAAAAACTGAATGTAAAAGGTTTTCGCATCGGACATGCAAGTTTATAGCGCGTTCTGTGTCCCATGAAAGAGCGAACACATTCAATGAATAGGGGAGCATACTTAATTTGGACTGCCCCAGAAGTTTCTTGGCTTGGGTGAAAATTTTAAATTTTTTTTTTTTTTTTTTTTTTTTTTACCACCTTTTTTCCCAAAAACTTCCATGGTTTGGATGACTGTTGGGGATTGTTTATCCCGCTCTCCTGCCCCCAAAAGGGTGAAAAGTGCTACCATAGTTCCATGGGGGTTTTTTTCAAAGAAAGGTGTCATCCACGTAAAGATTCCAATTGGTTCTGCTTTAGTTTTCCAAGAAAGGGAAAAATGAGCCGAAATCTGATCAGAGGCCCTTCCCCACTCCCGGGTGGGGTTACGCTTTTTTTTTACATGTAATTTGGTTTCCTGTTTACAAGTGTCCCCCCGGGGGGAGGGAAAACCCCTGCAAAGTGTATAAAGCCCCCCAAAATTTTAAAGTTACCCTTTAAACGAAAAAGAAGGGCTATTTTCCCTTTTGTATTCTAGGGCCTCCCCTTTTAACAGTCACTTGAGCGATTTTCAGATTGTGGAATTTGCTGAGAATTTACAGATTTTAGAAAAGGCTTTTCAAACTCTTCATTTGTTTTCTAAACGTAAAAAACAATCCAGTTTTTAGTTTTAAAAAGGAGCAAATTCTGTTATTTTCACTTGCCAAAATAACATGTAAAACTGTACTCCTAAACTGTAAATAAAAAAAAAAATGGAACCTAATATGTTTCCTAAATTATGACCTATGGGATTTTTACTGAGTAGTATCAGGTTTGGCCAGTGCTACTAGTTCGTCTTAGAAAGGCCCCATCCCCCTTATGGCCCGTTCTGGTAGCCATGAAAAAAAATACCTAGGAAAAATATCTGAAAGTTTCAGAAGGGTATAGAAG